>RXPK01000081.1:430825-530852 GCA_004143645.1 Protaetia brevitarsis | reverse complement strand
GACGCGATTGAGTTGGTTCACGTATGTCAATGAGTTGACCGCATTGATTACTACAACGAACTGGCGCGAATGATTCACTTCAACTACTTGCTCTTTGCTTTATTATTTATTGTATTTATCGTTAAATTAAAGCTATGTAATGAGGGATACGATAATTAAATATACAGGATGATTCCAATATACGACAAACTTTAAGAGCGATTCCTGAGGTTATTTTGATTATAAAAGTTCAAATGGAGTATAATGTTCCAACGGTTTTGGTTTTAAAGTTACCTTTGCAATGTTTAATAATAATTATGAAGTATACTAACACGATATAAATCACAGTTGGCTTCTTCAAAAACTATTGTGTTGAGAGGAAATTGTTTATTTGTCATTTCATATTTGTCATAGTTGTCAGAGTATCCATCAGTTTATTGCAGTTTCTGTTTTTCTAAATGAATTCCACGAATGCTGAGATGTGTGATATGCTTTTAGTTTACGGTCTTGCCAATGGAAATTCGCGTGCTCTAGACTCTTTATGAAGACGATGCCGAACCGTATCATCCCAATCATCATATTGCCCGTCTTCACCAAGTCTTAGTGAACGGGAAATTTAAAAAAACGGACGACTGATACAGGCACCCATCACAGTGAGAATCACAGTTGAAGAAATGATACAATGAAATGAGGAACATCCTACCTACAGCAAACAAAAAATGCGTTTGCTTTAAACATTAGTCAGCCACAGTTTGAGATGGAGAAATTTGACAAGATCAACTGTTGTTCAAATCACATTCAACGGATGCAGACACTTGGCGGCGATTTTCCGCAAAGAGTGGCTTTTTCTCAATGAGCACACAAAATCCTGACATTGGCTCAATATCTTCACCGACGAGGCTAATGTCTCTAGAAACGCGATATTAATTTTCATAATATCAATATAGGCCGAAGAAAATCGCACAACTAGTGATGCCTGTCATCAACATCAAGTCTCTGTCAATGTATGGACCGAAATTGTTGGAGATACTGATAGGTCACACATTTTACCGATGCGGTTAAATGGCAAGTATAACGCAATTTCTTGCAGAGGAGCTCCACCACTGCTGAAGAAGTTCCGTGCAATTAAGACTATTTTATGCATGACGGTGCTCCACGCATTTATTTAGTTGCTCGCAAAGTTTGACAATACGTTCCAGATGGTGATAGGACGGGATCCACAACGTGCCTCTCGGTCTCCAGACTTAAATTCTTTGACTTTTTTCTTGGAGTCATCTTAATCACTAGTTATGCGACTCCCATTGAAAATGTCAATGAACTGAGAAATCGATTATCGCAGCTTTTCAAAACAATCGAAATACCTGATATTTTAAGAACGCACGTGCAGTCTTACGACGGAGGATAGAATTTGTATGCAGTTAGAGACGGTCGTTTTCACGTTAGTAATAATTAATTATGTTTACTAATTATCGTTAATTATAAAAAAAACATTATTAGGTTAACGTACTATTAAACATTGTAAACTTTAGGACTAGCGATTTGGACATATCTTAGAACTTTTGATCAAAATAACCCCAGGAATCAGCGCTTAAGTTTGTCGCATATTGAGAATGCCCGGGTATACAACAAAATAAATGAAACATTTAAATCAATTATTTCCTATTTGTCAATATTTTGAGTACATTGAGAGTTTAAGAAAAAATAAATGTGAATTCTCATAAGTTTGAGATTTTCGTTGATTGGTTTCAAGTAAAAACAATACATAAATCGTGAGGGATGTCGAAAACATTCGACAGATGGTATCATCACTCTCAACTCACTCTCCTAATGAAATTCAGTAAAACTTAGTACATCACGTTTGCGTTTTAGAGTCTTTATTTGTTTAATTCAACGGTACTAATTGGATTCCCTTGGATCCATTGTCTAAAACAATCGTAACAATTATTAATGAATATTTAGTTGTGAATTCATGATTAAGCCTAACTTAGTATACTTACGCTAAGGAACTATCTCTACACGTACAATATTTATATTTAAATTGCTATAATTTCCTTTAAAAAATTAGCGTGTATACGCAACGTTGACAATTAATATGTATTCACAAAACATACAAAATTTTAATTGTTCGCACTGAAAGGTTCATTACTATTCATAGTCACTTCCAACGTTTTTACCTGATAAAGCTGTATATATTCTACGGTTTCTCTTCTTTTTTTAGATTAGAAGGGGGCCTGACGGAGCTGATAATACATACAAAAATATAAGGTGCGTCGGCTTTTATAGCCAGATACGAAGCTCGGATATTGTAGCTTCAGATTGAGTGCAGATTTGCGAATTCTGGGGTGTTATCACCTCAGTAGAAGACGATGATAAATGAAATAATTCAAGTACGTATGCCGGTCTAGCCTAGTTGGACATTTATTTTCAATAAACACACACAAGCATTCGCCACCGACCTTAACTGATTCATCACTTATTAAATAATGTCACGGAGTAAGGGAAAACCATGCAAAAACATTACTCTGGGAGGACTGGGAAGAAGTACCAATCTTTTATATAACTGTCGTACACGGAAAATGATTTCAGTATATATTGATTAGCAATTTATTTTATCATGAATTTAGTTTATTTAATCAATTTTCCTGATACGCTCCTACCCCGCATTTATTTCATTATTGTTTCGCCGGCGCGCCTCTTAGTGTAATTATTACGACGCTATTTACCCACGCGCCCTTTGGATTTACGTAGCTCGAACCCGCTCACCTATAAAACCGTGCACCAACCAAGTTCGAGGCAGACTCGGCCGATCCCGAATTATCTTGGCATATACTTGTGTCCAGGGGTGAGGCGATAAGTCGTTTACCGATCTTATACCTGATTTGTTTCGTCCTCGGGGTGATACGTTTACAGTTTTTTCCGTTATCGCAAGGTATAGCATGTTGTCTCCCAAGGGGTGATGCAATATAGCCGCCTACCGATCCTGTTGGACTATATTCTGTTGTCGTCCTCGGGGTGAACGTTATAGTTCTCCGCCCGAAAATGAATTACGCGCGAGATGTTAATTTTATGTTTGTTTCACGCTGAGATTTAGATTATGTAAAAATTGCGTGATATTACAATACGTTGGGCAATTATTAAGTGTTAAAAGTCTGCAATGCTAAGTAAGTTTATAAGACTATTGTTGTTTAAGTTTTTATACAAATCAATAGATCATTTAAACCCAACTTACATAAAAATATCTGTATTGAAATAGTTTACTGACTAAAATTTACCATTATTTATGACGTTACGATTATAGAACATTTTTCCAACAAGATCTAGATTTTAGGAATACCTTCCTAAATACAACAAGGACTATAAACGTAATTCCAGTCAAACACAATGTTACAATTAAGAATTATACACATTAACTGCGAAAGCGAAGATGTAAACACATATTGTGCAATCGCCAAAACGCTAACTATTTTTTTATTGACCCAAAACAGAATCTCTAATTCTTTATTGGGCGGAACAGTTGTGAAGTACTAAAATTTTGCAAAAATATACATTTTCAAACTTCTTTTCCTTTAAAAATACTAACCTCAACAACAAAAAACCTATAAATTCGCAGTAATTTGAAACTTTTCTTTCGAATGACTAATAAAACAAAAAATTCCCCGCTCCTGCTAAGAAAAATTTAATTTTGCATATTTTACGAATCCTATATCCAACGTCTGCTATACGCGTCTCGCATCACAGCAACAAAAGACGTAGGGTGTCATCAGAGAGGAAAACGTGATCATCATGGAGCCCAAGAAACGGTCAGCCCAACAATGAGCGCAGAAACTCTGGAGATGCTGACCGACAACACTCGGTACCGCAAGCAATCTCGGCTACATATCCCAAGTTACTGAAGGTGACATCGCGGAACGGCCAGGCCGGTACCTCAGATGATGAACATAATCGTGATGGGAAGAAAACTTACGTTCACACGCGTACTCATCATTAAAAACCCTCTCTCTCTCGTTCGCATAGATAACATCCCAGAACTGAGGAATTGCGACAACTGACCCTCCTACTTAGAAAAATCGACCAAAAACGCGAAATCGAAGGTGGAGGTTCAAGAGAACTGGCTCCGACGCCAACTACATGGAATTGTTGAAAGCGTTGCCGATCATGATTGCGATTCGAATGATATAGCCATCAATCGACTTCCCGGAAACATTGAGTTATAACGCTGGAGGGTGTTATGCGGGCTATCTATGTAATCCGTAAAAGCAGTGGCCACGGAGATGGCAACTCAAAAAATTAGTTAATTGCTGCTCTGGATTATCCTTAGACTGTATACTATGACACGCCTCAGTTCTTCAGGCTGGGAGCTGCGTACCAAAACGTTGACGTCACAGGTGTTAAAAGACAACCGTGTGTTACAGAATAGTAATAATTAGAGACCGATTATATGCAAGATAAACTGGAATATAAGGCGCATTATATGCATGGATTTTTGAGAAACTATGCACAAAACCGGGGCATATATGCAAAAAAAAAGTGGACAATATGCAAAATTTTTACATAAAATAATATAGAGCGGAAATTTAAACATTAACTTTATTGCACAAAATTTTTTCACAACATATTTCTAAAACAATTTATAATTAAATGTTTTTCAAATTGTGTAAAAGAAAGTTTTGTCTTCTATAAAATACATATGTTTCGAAATAGAAAAGCTTCTTTCAACATCCACAATGTAATTGGGTGCATTTTTTAACTTTGCAATACATTCCTAAACTAAAATTAAAGTCGAAATCGTTTACTGTTTCACCTTCCAACATTTTCTTAAACTTTCTTCAATTTCACATACCGCCGCATTTTTAATTATCACTTTTTTAAATTTATCGTATACGGAATTACCTATTGTACCTTAACCTTCTTACAATAGCCATATCAAATTCGTCTACTATTTCGACTGGATTCCGAGAGCGACATCCATTGCGTTTCTATTTACGAATGGAACTTGAAACAAAGCTATAATTTTGACTTAATATACACAAAGGTTTTGTAGCAATTCTGTTGAGTGTACTATCTTTTTACAGTTTTTCTAGAGCAATGCAGCCAGCAGTGATTTCAAGAATTACATTTTTTATTCCTTCAAAATTATCGGCGAAAAAATTGCAGCCTCTAACCATGTACCCCTCTCTCGTAATAATCGGTTCAGGAGGCAACTTAACACGGGAAGTCGCTCCTTATAAAATTGGATTCGTAAAGGTGCTTTTAAAAATATTTTTTGACATTGCTAATTAAATCATGAATCAAAGGGAATTGATTCCTAATGTCTTGGGCTACACGATTGAACCTATGAGCTAAAAATGGTGATAAGAATGTTATATAAAAAATTTGTAAATTTTGCGCGGCTTTTATCATGTATGTGCAGCGTCGGACAACATTAGTAAAATATTTTCACAAGGTATATTTCCAGGTAAAAAGAAATTTGATAAACCTTCTTGAACAAATTGGCAATTGTCATATTATTTGTTTTTTGAAGTTCTTTACAACAAATTAAATATGATTTACCTACAATATCTTCATGAAAAATTCTATTACAAATGGGCAATTATAACGCCACACTTATCCGTACTTTCATCTACCACGATATAAAATAATAATTCCCTACCAATGTTGAATTTCTGCTATTGTTTGCTGGTAACAAGATGTGACATTAATTTTTTCGTAAGGTACTTTTCGTCAGGTATATTATGTTTGCAATATTTTTGCAGAAATGATTTCAAATTAACATTGTTTAATCTTGCTAATGTGTATTAGACGAAATTAATGCGTAACACAGATCCGTATATTATTCTTTGTTCTGAGTATCGTGAAGTTGATGCTACACATTACGTATAGATTGCTGCACACATGCGGAATCGCTTCAGTTTTTCACATTTTCCAATATGTGATGGGAGTTTTAGCGTGTTGATCAATCAGGTATTTTCTCTCAGAAGACACCTACAACAACAAATTGTCATTTTATATCAAAAGTTAAAGAATTAAAAAACATTGTAAAGCTTTAAGTAAAATTAAACTTACCGTCAGTTTACTGCAAGGCTCGGCAAAAATATTTTGTCGCCATTCTTTACCAGTTCAGGATATGGTTAATCCATAAAAAATTTTGGTTCGCTATACTCATTGTATGTACGCTACAGTATTAAAACCGTAACACAATTACATGCTGTCTCGCTTAAAGATATTCAATGAATGAAATAGTTTATTTGGGAATTAATAATAATAATAAAACGTATTTACCACATCCCTTCTGCTAGGCGAAATTAAACACGTAGTTTCTGGAAAAAAGTATTAGAGAAACCAATGTAAAGTTATCGTTCTGAGAATTGTCGGTTGTCGATCTACATTAGGAATTACTAGGAATTTTACTAATAGAAAGGATAAGAAAAAGCTTAAATATGCAATATATGAACTTTTGTAAAAATATGCAGAGAAAATGCCTAATATGAAATATAATGCATCCATAATTAGCGCTAATTAACTTCAATTAGTGTAATACGTCTACATATAGACTATAATAAAAGTGCAAAAAAAAATATTCACTTTGCATATAACCGGTCTCTAATAATAATAATAGACATAGCTTGTTCTGTTGTGTCTTGAGCAGATCTACTGAAGCCATTAGAGTATTTGAGAGCGTCTCAGAGTGGATTTAAAATAGTACAAACAAACGCGCTCGCTCAAGAAACTAATTTTATTATTTACTATTGTCAGATGCAAGCTATTATGAACAGGAAAAGTAAAAAAACTTTCAAATAATGAATTAGACTACAATAAAAAGCATCATATACTTATGGTACCTACCAAGTAAGTTTTAAAAATAATACGTTCTTTAATCATCACATTGGTATATAATTATCTATTTCGTGCATATTTGAGCATTAAATCAGATTACATTACAAAAGATTTACACACGTGTTAATGCGATAGTTATGTTGCACAAATTGCTCTAATTGCTCGGACTCGGACCGCAGCAGGAAGGCAACCTCTTTTATCTGAATTGCTTGCTCTAAACAAAAAAACGCCAAAACATCGCGCTAAAAACAAACAAACGTAAAATTCTCGGATCTGCTTAGATCGACAAACAACAAACCTAAGCGAGCTTATAAACTAACTTAGGTCAACCTTTTATGCTACACAAATTCAAAATATAAATTTTCGTGTGTGTGAATCCAAGCGAGATTTTGCGCTTTGTAATGTAGCTGCATCTTACAGGGTGACTATATATACACAGTAAATTAGCATTGCCATTATGAGTTATACTCTGACTAATCACGTGTTTTGGAATAACGATATACTGGCTAACTTTACATACAAAAATAACCCACAAACATGAAATACCCACTTATACCAATCCAGAATCTTGTCGCGCGCTCTTCCCCTCAGAATCTCCAAAAATCCTCCGCAAAACCGCCCAAAGTTTTTCCGTAGAGCCCTAGTTGACAGACCGGCCACTTTGCAGTACATCGCCTCTACACCACCCGTATTCGTCGCCTCGAGCGTCTACGCGGTCTTCTCGAAATCTCTTCAAAATCAGTCGCGACATGCCAACGTGGATCGCGTCTACAACTCGTCTCGACATCTATCTTCAGGAGGCTCGCGAATTCTGTTGGAGGAGATCTGTTCGCAAACTGTATTCCTATTCCGATCGCCCGAAACCCTCATCAAATGGACTCGGCCCAAGAAGAATTGGCCGACGAGAAGATCGAAGGAACCCGAATAGACGGGCTTTCTTCGATATATCGTACGAAATGTCAACGCACAAACCGGTTGTTATAATCGCGTCCGCTAGGTGGCGCTATACTATAATGAGATTACACAATGTAAACAATGTCGCATATTAATTGTAAACAGAAGGAACGTGCTGTGATAGAATGTTGTCTTATATTATGAGTGTTGATTGTACATTTTAATATATTATTGCTTTATTATTTATGTAATTTAGTAACGGTCAGGAACCAATAATTAATTTTTTCTTTTAAAGAAGTCATTATTCTAGTCGTGCATAAAATTTTTTCTTCTTTTCCATATGGTAAATAATCCTATTTAATAATTAATAGTCAACGAAAGAAATATAACTTTGTTACTCTAAACGCTTATAAAATTAATGTTAGCTAGATGAAATATAAATTTATTAATTTTGCAAAATTATAAGGAATTAAACTTTATATTATTATTATATAACGTTATCTACATGGCTGTTGACTAGTTGATGCAAATCTATGTAAAAGCGTTTCAATATTGTGATTGCGATAGAAGAAATTTTTCCCCAAACCTGAACTTCTACGCATTATGCCGAAACAAATATTTCGAATTAAATTAAACGCATCGATGACCTATTATACAAAGGGCTGCAACGCTTCTATTTACCTCGAACCTCCACACTTCTCAGGAATCACAGTTTTCATTCGCTAAATCTTAAGGGATAACATACTACGATTTGAACTTATGCACAATTTTTTTTTTTATATATATGTGTTTTCAATATTATACTGGCCATTTTTTTGGCGGAAAATTAATGATTTTAATCGAGAATATCGTAATCTAGAGATTAATATATTATGTATACTAATGCTGTATAACGGTTGTAGATGCTAAAGAAATTAAATATAACAGTGATTTTTTATTTTGAAAGTATTGTATCTCAAAAAGTGTAATAGATGAAACCAGTTAAAAGGGGATGGTTACATCACATTTACAAAATTTAAGCTCTTGCCAACGATTCCAAAGGCATATTCTTTAGGTTATAGTATAGTATGATTTTTAACTCTGAAGAATACATATACTTTTTTTTTAAATTTATTGCTAAATATACAAAAAATTGTGTTTGTGACTACCATATTTCTTTATTTGGTAATTTAAAAATTTAATGGTGTTTCAACATATTAGTGCAATTCTTTCATGTTTCTTATTTTATTATGTCAGTTATTAAAGCCACAGATAACCAGTTTTTTAAATAAAGTTCCTCTTTTTCTTACCCTTCAGTTTAAGGCCCAGAAAACTTGTTAATAACAACAAATGACACTTACAAACAAACAGTACCAAAACATTGTTTTCTCACTAGCCAGAATCGTATAGTATTGTGTAAAAAAAACACACATTTCATTTCGAAAATTGCTGGGCATTATGAAACGGCGACTTTTTGGCAAAAATTACTATTTGAACGTGAACTATTAAAACCCAGCTTTACAAATTAAAAAATCCGAAAACTTTTTAAAACTTCACCGAAATAACTCTCCTATGGTAATTTTCATTAGTTTTATATAAAATAAGTTACACACACGGTATGACAACATTTCTTTTTCATTAAAAATGTCACTAGCATATTTTTCGAAAGTATTTTCGTTGTTTATTTCTGAGTTGACTGCTTCTTATCAAAAAGCTACCACCGTTTCAATATCTGGATAGCATTTATAAAATTGAAGCATTTTAGCAAATTTGTGCCCAACATTAAATAAATAACTCACTCATGATTTCAAAACCCCTACAAGCGTTTTCTATACTTTATGACATTCACTATAATCTGCGGCATTTGATTGAGAAAGCTTGTTGTAAATGTAAACAAAACACCAACAGATTTTTATTTTTTTCATATATCTTCGGAACTTTAACAAATTTTAAATTTCTAATGCGATGTAACACCACCGACATTAATTTAGCACCATCAAAGCGTCGAACCATTCTTCGGGCTAAATAAGAATCGCGACTGTATACGTTTCTAAATACAATTTTGTCTTTTATATTTGTTATTGCACTCTTCGAGGCATCAGTACTGTGTTCACAATAAAAAATAACCACCCTTATGTCATAATAATATATTTTGACCTTATCTTAATATATACATTATATATACCTATTTTTAGTGCGTAAACTAGCCTTTTATAAATGCAAAATGATAATGAATGATCAAGAAATATTTTAATTAACCTTTTGTTTTAATACTATATAGCAATTTTAGTGATATTTTTGATAAAAGAATTTTTATTGCGCATGTCATTAATTGATTCAGATTTATATATTTAAAATATATTCTAAAAGCGAAAATATCATATTCTATACTAGAATAGATAATATATGTATGTATGTATATGCCATGTAAAATTATATTTTCTTTTCTTAAAGCCACCATAGACCAATATTTCTAAAGTAACTGACATAACGAAGATTTTAACCTCAACTTGGCCTAGTTATGTGTACGAACCAAATATATTATACAAATATATTTTTGTTATCAATAAACAACTTTAATAATTTATAAACTGAATACTTCTAAAAATTAAATTATTACGTAAGTTTAAATTTGCCAGAACTATAATAAACTGTATCGAATTTAACAGTTTGTGAACTTTATCGATTCGGAAAGATCTTTATTTAAGCAACTAACAGCAAATTTGGCTGCCTTCTATCGTGTACTTTGTTATATATTTCTTCAATTAATTGTAAATGGATATCGATAAATATATATGTTTTGTTTTTCATTTTGTATAAATAAAATAAAAATAGTTTATTGCACAATAATAACTATATACTGGTGAACGACAAATTTTAATTCCGTATTTCAAATACATCTGATCAATTAAGTTTACACCTCTAGCAAGCCATGATTTTTATTTATTTAAATAACATGTTGGTAGTGACATCTGTCATGTGTATTGTATTGGTTTATTGACACTCAAAAACTTTTACATCTAATCATAAAGTTTTTGTTATCGAATAATACTTTAGAAATGGTGTAAAAGTAGGAAACTGAGAATGGTTATACTCTTTGCAGCAATGTATAATAACATTTGACAATTTGCGATAAAAATTTGATACAAGAATCTGTGGCAAAAATAGACGTTTCGCTAGCAGTTTCTTACAGATGGATTATTGGTCCAATATTCATTAACATTATCATAAATGCGGAACGATATCATAATAACTTATTACAACCGTTTTTAAATCAGCTACTTGATGAACTCTGTGGGGGATATTTCCAGAAAGATAATGCAACACCACATAAAACAATGGAAACGATAGAATTATTGCATGAATTCTTTGATAAATGGATAGCAAATTTTATTCAACAAAAATAAATATTTATCTTAAAGGAAAATAAATTATAATCTACAAAATATAAAACTAACTCAAATTAAATCTTCAAATAATGCACCGCGTTGTTGTTGGCAATATACCAACGTGTGGTTAAAACTCTTGCCGAAATGCTAGTGAGCATTGCAGGTGTTAATACCCATATAATCCTACCAAACTAAGACGGAACTATATACCGGAATTAAAAATTTGTCATCTACAGCAATTTTTTTTCCTTACTTCGTCATAAAAGTGTTACTTCATCGTGTTAGCGCCATCTAGACAACACATTTCCTAACCTCTTTTATTTCCAACGCAGAGTCGCAGAGTAACATTCATTACATAGCGCCCCTTCTCGATGATAAACATGGATAAATACAATTACAATAATGCGATTATTTAGACTTAAGACTCCGGTCAACATTTTAAGATGCACAAAAAGTTTCACTTTTATTTATAGATCCCATAATAGAGAACACTAACATAAACTTACCATATCTGACTTTTAATCAAACTCTCTCCTAAATATAGGATATCCGCTGTATTTATTTGTATTTCTTCGTGCTTTCCAAATAATCAAGCGGAAATCTGAGCCGGCAATTTGATGAGTAGGATCTGTTATAAGGACATACCCAACCTGATCGGATATACGTCTTACCTGAGGAACATACAGATCGCCAGGTCCATGCGAATGTACTATTTGGAGGAATCTGTTCGCTAAGCTTCTGTTCTTGCTGAGATCCAGGAATTATTGATCGACTTCACACGACCTTTGTCGAATACCAAGCAGCCCAGTAATGATAATAGACATTTTATTGACCAAAAGAGACAAATGTTTTGGGTACATTTTAATTTGTGTAAATTTTAACTAATTTTATTTTTTTCTGTAAATAAATAAGCTATTGTACAAACTCTGGTTTTCTAACCAAAAAAAAATGTATTTTGCAATATTGACAGACTTGCTATTGATCTTTACGCACTTTTCTGCTTTTTTTACTATTTATTGAACTTTTTCGTATTACAATATTTAAGTCTATTTTATAAACAAATAAAGAATCTATTGAAATTCATGGTTATTTTGAGAATTTGACATTTATTTAGGCAAAATAGTAGAGGATGTTCCTGATTTCAGGAATTATTTGGAAATGTAATTTGGAAGTTTGTTAGGTAGGGTAAATAACAGAATAAAAACAAATATCTCTAATTTTAAAATTCATTTTTTTGACCTGTATATGTATGGTAATTTTTGAAAATATGGCTAAGATTTATCTCAGAAACAGACTTGTACACTTTTTTTTTCGTAGAATCCAGAAAAAAGTGTAGAAGAAATATAATAAATAAAATTATCACTCTTGTGTTAATAATTTTAACCCTGAAACCGTTACAATATTGAATCCTGTGTAATTGTGTATTAGGAAAGGCAATTTATAAAAAAAAACTACATTTTGTAAGGAATCACAAATGTATTGTTAAAAAATGTATAATAATTTAATAAATTACTTTTTGTCATTCTGACATTCATAAAAAGTTGGTAAAATACAGTTTCTTTCAAATATTAATTGAAATTAGTAATATCTTTTTGGTAAGGCAACTTATAATAAATATAATAAAGATATAACAACAATTAATAAATAAATCATTTTCCTTGTAAAAATTGTCCCCAATTGAAGAGAATTGCTTCGTGCTTTAAGCATATGATGTTGTATAAATAATTATTAATTACACCAAGAATTAAGTACTACATATTTATAAAATATTATAGTATATATAGGCCTTTTCAAATTAGTAGACGACCACGTGACATTCTACATCATACGTGACCTGAAATTTATACAATTATTCTTGTGCTAGGTAATAAATTATACTTCCAAATGTATGGCAATTTAGCAAAATTTCAGGCTAAAAAAAATGTCTACCCTGCGCGAGGTTTGTCTTTTTTACGTCCTAGAGTTGTGACAGAATTAAATACGACACAGTTGACTTTTGAATTGATTAATTTTAGCCAGTCACATTTTGATTACTTTTCTAAGTGTCTTTGGGTTTGCTTGTAGTGTATATACTGGGTGAGTTTATCTTGAGACAACGGAATAGCTCTAAAACACTGCATCAAATCAAAAAAAAAGATCTTAATAAGATTTGTTATAATGTAGGGGGCTTACTGAATGGTGCCGAACTTGCCTGAACATTTATCGCGAGAAATGAATGAGTGTATTTCTGTCACCTGTGACGCTCCTTCGTAAGAGCGTGATGTCGGGGCTCCTATTTTACTGCTAATTGCTGTGAGATTAATTAAAATATTGATGAACAAATGTATTCATGGAGAAACGGCCAGAAAAATGGAAATCGAAAATAATTTTGTAGTGACAGGTGTATGCAACCAAACCTACATGTAGCACCAATAAAGTTATAACCTTAAAAGAATTAATAACGAATATGAATAAAAAAAAGTAGCTGTAAATGTTAATTAACATTCAACTAAATGCACTATAAAAGATATTCGGTATATCTAATATACATCATTTCCCAAAAAAGGTCCGGTAAGTAGTGCCAGTGGTGAACACGTGCAACTCTCATGATTCGACAGGCCGTATAAAGTATAAAACAAGTTGCCACAAGTCATCAAGCAGGTCGTGGTTTAAAACATGCATGCACTGTCAAATTAATATCGGGTAATTGTGTAAACATATGCATCTAACATTTCAAAATGCCATATTAACATGGTATAATAACATTATCATAACAATGATAATAAAGACAGACAAAAATACTCCAAACTGTGGTACTGGTAATGCTGCAAACTTCTATTAGACCCCCCACCACACACCACTGCACTAAACTGGACGTACGTTTCGATAGCAAAGCTATCATCATCAGCAGAACCACTGAACTGTCGCTTGTTACGTTAAAAAGGCTATATAGTATATATTATCATAGCATATTCATTGCTAGTAAATTCTAAAATGTTTATGTATATTTTTCATTATTGCTACTCTAATACTGTCAAAATATTCCAAAAATGTACACTCACTACTATTCAATTAGCTGCTAGCTAGTTTGAGAGAGCACAGTTTTAATTGCAGTGTAGAGACAGTACACTGTTGATAATTATAATAAATAATACAATGTCTATTAATGTAAACCTGGCATTTTGTACATTCATCTAACTCGTTCGAATTCACAATTACTGTGCAATGAAATGTACAGCCTTGCCAGTTTTGTAATGCTGATGGTTTGCAATTGTCAAAAATCTAAAATAACTTTAAAAAAAATATTTACTTATGCTCCTGAAGTTAACACATGGAACAAATAAGATCAGAAACGACACTTGTCATTTTTAAAGGATCCCCGTGCACGACTTTGGGATTCTAAAGCCTGTATGACACGATCAAAGTATATCAAAGTTTTTTTAAAGAAATATCCAAACTTTGTTACCAAAGTTACATTACAAAGTTTAACTTTGACAGCCACAGATTTAAGGAGATAATTCAGGGGCCCCAACATACTAGCTTCACGGTTGTTTATTTCTGAGTTTGAGGTTAAGAGTTAAGATTGTTTTGGAGAAGGAGTTACAGTCACAGCTGATCTTAATTTTTCTATTTTAATTAAATTTAAACCTTTTACAAAATAATTTGTGTTGGCCGGAATGCTTGCGCACGCGCACACCATAACTTTGACCGGCTTTGATAATAAAATTTGTTGCAACAACTATTTTGTGTGTCAAAGTAAAATTTGATGTGACGTCATCAAAGTGGCCATTTACACGACGAGTTTGAGGTGAATTTGAACCACTTTGACACCAAAAATTTAGGTACTTTGATCGTGTCATACAGGCTTAACAGCCCTGTCAATCTATAGAGTGGACGCCACTGTAGTTATTATTCTGACATTGATCTTAACGGTCGTTGGAAATAGTCTAAACTAATTAAACATTAACCTTGGAGTAATTCTAATGCGTTTGTAATTGTTAGCTTATTGTTATTTTGTTTGTTTCTTGCTGTATTGTTATTTAATAATAATGTGTTCATTGCTAATCTAATTCCATACTCGTATTGCTTACTTGCTTTTAACACAGTAAATGACAGCGAGTGATAAATAGCAGCCATTTTGAGTTGAGATTGTCCTTCCTTCTCTGAGTTTCTGACTGAGCCTTCTTTGTGGTGTAAATAAAAAAAAGACAGCTGAGGCATCTGGTGCTAAAATAATGCACTACTGCTACAAGTCTTTCTGTGGAGACAAAAAAAAAGTGCCGACAACAAGTGAGGCCTCTTGCTTATCTGTCCGTACCGTTCAATATCAATTTATGTTCGCTATCAACTGAAATCGGGTTTAGCCTACTCAAAAATAGCAGAGTAACGTAAAATGACTATAACTAACAGCTTCTTGCGGGTTTCGCCGTATGTCAAAACTTTTGCTCGACGTTTCGCTGTTCATGCTGACAGCTTCTTCAGGATAACTGAACTGATTCTCCATTGTCGACATTCTTCTCTTATATACGCCCTGGTGCATTCAACCGTGTCAGTTTCCGCTCCATTGACCGTGACGGTTCGTAGTAAGGCTCTTCACGTTTGCTAGGGTGGTCCTTCCTTCTCTGTTAGACGTTTTATTCTTCTCTATTTCTATGGCTTCCCTTATGAGTCTTTTCCCGTAGTTCTTGGTGTAGTTATTACTTTTACATTCTTGAAATCCATTTTGTGTCCGATGTCGTGCATTGTTTTTTTGCCACGCTGATTGCTCGGTCCTTTTAATCTCGTGTCTTTTATTCTTATGTCGATGGTTCTTCCTGTTTGTCCGACGTAGCACTGTCCGCATTGGCATGTTATCTTATAGATACTTCTGTGCGCCCTTGGTTATCTATCCTTTGCGGTCGGTAGATTTACTGCTGGATCGACGTTGCAGTCCCGAAGCGTACTGTAGCGTTACGTTTCCTCAAAATTCGGCCTACTTTTTCGGTGACTCCTGCTATGTAAGGTAAACACGCCATCCCTCTTTACGGTTGGATGCATCAGGGGCGTATATAAGAAGAATGTCGGACCATGGAGAATCAGTTTCAGTTATCCTGAAGAAGCTGTCGTAATGAACAGCGAAACGTCGAGCGAAAAGTTTTGACACACGGCGAAACCCGCAAGAAGCTTTTAGTTATAGTTACACTGGCCGTGAAAGCCTACGCAGTGTTAACGTAAAATGACGTTTAATAGTCGTCAATTAAACGTCATTTTACGTCACTCTGCTACTTGTGAATACTACATTACTACTACGTCACAACTTGTGAGATCTCCAGACAATTGCAAAGCAGCGTAAGCTATTACAACTATAATCTTCTAAGTTTCGATTACGATTTACTAGATGGCGTTTCGAAATACGTTATAGGTTCAAATTTGAACTCCTTTCGATCGCCATCCTCGTTCATAACCTGATAGAAATGTCTCCGACCGTCGATATACATCATGGCTTCGTTGTACGTTTTCGGAAACAGTTCGGGCAACATCTCGGGAACCTCGTAAGTAAAATGGAAACTCTTCGTAGTGACGTTCTGCTTGCTTAGCACGTCCCAAGTTTCCGCGTATACCGTTATCTGCATGTAATGCATCTGTGTGAAGACCACGTGAGCGTGCATCTTCAGCAGGGAGCTCATCTTGACGGGTTTATTGAAATTGATATCGCTGATGTTAGTTAGAGACGGTCTATGGTTGGAAAACAACAAACCGACCGTGTGCTGAGTCGGCGCCTGTTGCATAAACCCGCGAAGACGTGTAATGATGGTTCCTGTTTTCGGGATGGGCGTGTATTACATTCGATAAGGTGCAATCCTCCATCCAGACGCATCCGGATGGTAGCTCGTGTTTCTGCAAGCTTATATCCGGTTTCTCCTTCGTTCTCATGAATAACGCGTGTACGGCGCTCTGTTCCTCCGGCGAGGGTATGCTTTTCGTTAGTTCTAGTCGTTTTAACATCATCCTGTGGATTTTCCTCTTCTGGCCGCCCTCCATTAGGGACTTTTCTTCGTCCGTTTCCGCTGTTAGTGGATTGATCAAGGCCGCTCTAGCGCTTGTCGGATCCCTGGCTGCGAGAAGGAATACGGCTTTGGTGATGCGGTGCCATTCGTCGAGCGGTTTTTGATCTAACCATACTACGACTTCCAGGGAAGATCTTCCCGCCCAACTCACGTGACCCGATATTCTGATGTCGTTCTGTAACTGCAGGAAATCGTTAATTAAACAAGATTTAGTAGCAGGCAACCATCTACCAAGGAGTGTTTTACTAACTCGTAAACGTTATAATATGAAGAAGTTTTTTATAATTGTGTAGGATTATCCGGCAATAGTATGTTGGAGGTTTGTTGGGTACTCCCCGTGCAGTTCTCATATTTTGTGTTCTAAATTACAATACCCTCATTATAAAAGACGGACAACTCGTTCGGAGAAGCGGGGAAGCGAAAACTCTGTGGCTGCACTAACACGCAGTCATGCCTAGAAACTCATATGTATCTACTGCCTGTTTTCAGAACACAATGACTGGGATTCTAAATTTTATTTTTTTTCTAGTTCATATTGTAATTTATATTATATTCATTTCTTTATTATTTATTTTAATATTTTTATTAAAAAAAAAAAGAAAAAAATAATCGTAAACATACAAGCTTAAATTGCTTTGTATGTTTTACGATTTATTCTTTTTTTTATTTTTTTTAATAAAAATCAAATAAAATACTTTTCAATACACCAGCTACCCTCTAAGATGTGAAAGAAAACTGTGGAAAGTGACTTCTACCTGCTATTGCACGACGTTCAAAAGGGAACAGATCGTCGTCAGAATCTGTACCTCCGGACGCTTATTAACGAATAGCAAACAACAGGCGCAACCCTCAAAGCCCTTTCCGTTTATTAAATTTTATATAATAAGTATCGAAAATCGAGTCGGTAAACACTACTTACAATAAAAAAACAACGTTTTCAAATCAAACAACTTCTAAATCTTATTTATTACCCAAATGCTATGTTCGTTATCATATGAGACTAATGATCACAAGGTACGTAAAATGGAATCAGAAAATACTTATAAGACAATGTTAATACAAAAACACTCTTCAAACTCTCCTGGCATTTTGTAAAGACCTAAATGAGTTATCGAACTCATATAATAAATTAAAATATAAATAAATAACGGCCATCATCTATAAACGGCAAATACTAAAATTTTATATAGCAAACGATTATCTAATGAAATTTTTTATTTGTTAAAGATAAACTATTTTATTCAGAGTCCAAATCGGTGATATCATATTTTATAACAACCTTACATATAAAAAAATTACTAAAATTACTAAAAAACTAAATGGCGTTCTTATAAACTAACCCCCAAATTATAGTAGTAAATAAATTACACAAAAATTTATAAGTTTCTGATAAAAAATGAAAGGGACTGAATTAATTCCGTTCTGTTTTTTAGGGGCGAAATAGATTCTCATGAATACTAATTTGAAAGACACACGCTTAAGACACAATCACATCGGCACTGGCTGCATTTCTAAAGGAACGGCCCCGGTCTCGGTCAAGCTTGAAAGGCAAATCTGGCTGGAGATCTCGAGATATTTTTCGTGGCAAATTTTCAGTATTCAACAAAGATTACAAAACAGGAGTTGTATCGATATTTTGTAGGGTAAACTTTCTTGGAACTTTGATAAATTTTTTAAAATTGTGCAAAAAACGTATAGAAGATGAGAAACCTTCGTGTCTGGTAGCCACCAACCAAATGAGAATTCAAATCATATTCAACGATCAACAGCCTGCGATTTATCACACAGGTTCGACCACCGGAATTTTGAAAGAAAAGTAACCGACATTAAAATACCGTTATTCTCTTTAGTTTGAGAATACGCCAAACGTTTAAACTAAAAAAACACCCCGGAGACTGAAAAATCTCTCCGAGCAAAAATATATCAAACATAAAAAAGATACAGGTCAGTTGTAATTACGTATAAAATAAAGTTACAATATAATAAAGCAATATTTAGCACCTAATGCTAATATTATCAATTTTAAATAACTATCTGTAACAAATTCAATCGCCTGTAGACCAGATAGCAACTGAGTACACCCTCACTTTTGAATTACTTGTTCCTTTAGTCTTAGAACCTTGGTGTGAAGGCCTTATTAAAAATAGATTTCTATACCTTAAATATCAAAGCACTACATTCATATGTCCTACATAGTTTTTTCGAAAGGTCAGTAGAGAATATAATGTAAGGTTCTGTATTCACATTAGAGAACTCATATTTACAAAGGAAATCTAGAAAGTTATTATTGATTACAAATTTTAAAAACTTATTAAATACAATAAAAAGTAACAGTAATTAACATACTTATGAAAAGAGGGCTTCCCCTGTTTTTGGCCTAGTTTGCATCACAAATATTTTGAATAGAAATCCTTGAGGTAGGGGTGTTGATTGGATTTATTAAGATTTAATACATTTTTTTTTTTATAATGGTTTAAAATTAACGTGCCGCTAGATTAAAACAAACTTCCATCATTTTTCAAATGTATTGTGGTGGAAAATTAGCAATGTTTTGATATTAATTTAATATGTGAATTAATTCATAATCAATGATAAAAAAACTTAACCAAGTTTTTGTTTTATATTTTAAATAGTAGTACTCTTTTTCTGCTTGTTTTATCTTTTTTTAATAAATACGAAATAAAAGAAAATCACTATTACATATTTAAAAAGTAATACAATTATTATATTTATCTTGTTACATTTACAAACGTATTCAACAATATAGATAATTTTAGCAATTCTTACTTTCATAAAAGCCTAAGTATTTAGAGCTGCAAACATAAATAAACAGCACATCTAAACCCCAATGCGTGAATATTGCGAAAACACGCTGCCTAATCTTCCTGTAAACAAACAAGTATGTTGGAATATTCCACGTATTTACGGTGCAGTAGTTTTTATACATGGGTGTGTTTTCTTACCGTCAAAAATAGAGGATTATACGCCAATCGGTGCTTTCTATCAACACCCTTTGCGGTTTTCGTTAGACTCCAGCACCTTGCTTACATTATTATTACATTTTTAAAAATACCAGTAATTTGAACAATTTTAGATATACATACCTAAACCCTGACAATAAACTTGTTCAACAAAAAGCCCAAAAGCATTGTTAACATGCTATTCCAGTAAAAAAAAAAAACAATGGATCCCCAATTGACCCAGCAACTACAATGGCTTTCGATGATGCCCCACTGATGCTAATATAACTTAATCGGAAATTCCTCTCAGAGTTTTGATCTACTCCACTATCTACATCTCACGTAAAAATCTGCATCACGATGCCACACTTCTGCATCCCATCAGTTACGCTAGATTAATAAATTGTATTCTATAGATGCGTGCTCAATCAATATATTTCTTATTTTTAAACAAAAAAAAAATACTTAAACTATATATTTTATTTATTCTTTTAAAGAACTGCTATTCGTTCCCCGAACTAGTGATCGGTTCTATCTATCTGATTTTCGTCTGATGTCGCTCTGATGAAATGTCGCCGCCCATCAATCAACCTCATAGTTCAACGTATGATTTGAGAAACATTTCCGTACTGTATCCGACCCATAAGTAAAATGGAAACTGTTCCGTCATCACCCTGAAGTCTTTCGCTATCTCCAGTATCCTCTTGACCAATATGGCCATTGAAATTCGCCTTCATGATACAACGATCGTGCATGCTCAGCCAACGCTTCATATGCACCGGGGTAACGAACTGATGTTGCTGATGCTCTCAGCATCGGGCGAAACTCGGAGAAGAGCAATCCGAGCGTTTGTAACTCAGCTGGTGGCACGATCTCATCAGGAAAATCCGCCGAGACGTAATTGGCAAGTTCCTATGTTGAGGAATGCCGTGAATCAGCTGACAGAGTCATCGCACCATTTCGATCCGAGGTAAAATAGTCTTGTTGATCGTGCGTACTTCGAGATCTATCGATATAATCGTGTACCAGAAGCAACTCGTCCCGTTTAGAGTTCCAATTCACGTCGCTTTTACTATGTTTAAACGGTTTTTCTTGCGTGAACCACCTGACACGATAGTCTTCTTCCTCTACACTTTCCACTTTCACGGATTCACTATGTCCGACTTGTTATGACTGCGTCTCGCACGCAAGGAAGAAACAAGCTTAATATTCTTAAGCCTTGTTGGTCTTCCTGATCGACCTACTATAATTTCTATGGATGATCTTTCCCACCCAACTCACTGGCCGGATCCTTACGTCCGCCTAACAACTNCCAACTGTGTCATAAGATTTCTTTTGAACTTCTAGCAGGGAATTTTGATGTTGTTTGAACTTTCAGTGGTAGTCATCGGCTCCACTACGGGTCTATTTAAAGGAAAATATTTTTCAACTTATAGCAACTTTCGTATACAGGGTGTTGATATAACTTTCTTATTTAAAATGGAAATAGTGCAATTTTTATCGGTACAATGATGTCTATCGAGTCATTTGCAATTAGTTTACGTACGAGGGGTCCCTATCCCCTAAACTCAACCGGTTTTGAGATATTGCAATTTGTTGATTTTTTGACGTTGTCACTGTTCAAGTGAATATAAATAGCTGATGGTATTGGATATTTAGTGGTTCTACTAATGTCGAGGTAAGTAAAAGACGTAGGTAGAGTGTTAATGGGCATAATGACCGAATCACATACAGGGGTTCGAAAACCCATCTTCCAATTGTGGATACCTTTAAACCAATAAAAACTTTTTTATTTCAAATGGAACATGGTATATTTTACTACACTATGAATGCACGCACGTAACAGTTTACATCGAATTGATATTAGGTTTAGCTATACCTATTTTTGAATAGGTTTTTCGAGATATTAGCATTTATTGCCTAAAATATGACTAATTTCCAAGTTTCGAGAAATAAAATATTTTTTTTTGCAAAAACCACCCTGTATATTATTTTTAGAATGATGGCGTTATTTTTTTGTGCATTGTTTGATTTCCTATACCTGAGATATTTGATCGTTTGGAAGTTTTCCAATATTAGCAAATTTTATGTAATGTAAATATAAAATATCAAATAACCATCATTAGATTATGCGATAAACAAATTAATGTAATATTTTGCCTGCTTATTAAATCATCGAGAAAAATAAGTCAAATTAAAAAAAAAAAAAAAACAGAAACATAATTCAAAAAGAATATTTATATTGGACATTTCACAAAGACATTAAATAGTTTGTCCCTGATTTATGTAATCTCTCTGTATCGTTTAATACCCTAGTTTAATACACAAAAGCCAAGAGCTGTTGTTTTCGGAGACTCCATGTCAGAACGGCTCCCCTACAAAGAAAATACGGCTCTAGTGAGTGAACAATGTTGAAAATTATGGATGTATTGAGGATATCTGCTTTAATTCCCTTTGTACTTACTATTTTTTGAGGGTTTATTCAATTAGCAATAATGTGGGGTATCTAAAACATTGTTACATTCTTTCAGATGAATGTAGAATAAGTCTAAAATGTTATTTGTATATGTAACTTTCAATGTTTTTCTTATTCTCTCGATTTACAATATTTTACTTGTTAGAAGAAAATGTGTGAAGGAGTTGACAGCATTAGAACTTACTATAAGAAGGATATGACTTGTTAAACACTGCATAGGTTATCACTGCGCAATTTGTAAATTACCAACAATGGATAATCATTGTTTGTTATCACATCTCATGGCCTACTAATATCTAATAATTAATGTACGTTCTCTATGACTAAGACATTACTATTAGTAAGAAACTAGTGAATGTTATATATTTGAAACATAAATATTTAGATAGGTTAGGCAAATAAATGTAGTGTTTTGTTAGGAAAAAACTCATTTTTTTTTTTGAAACTTGGAATTTAGGCATATTTTCAGCAATCTTTTGCAAGAAATGCTAATACTTCAAAAACTATTAAGAATAGGTATACCAAACCCTAATATCAATCGATGTAGAATTTTGCGCTGCATTCAATGCTGTAGTAAAAAATGCCATGTTCCATTTGAAAGAAGAAAGTTTTGCTAGCTTAAAGGTATCCTCATTGGAGGCACGTTTTTGAACACGCTGTATGTGATTCAGTGATTATTGCTATAGCACCTTATAGCTTTGTCCTTGTATTTACATCGACTCTAGTAGATATCCATTAAATATCTGCTATCTCATAAAATATTTGATTTTGTTTGAAAGAGTGCAAATGTCAAAAAATCAACGAAAATGAAAATATCTCAAAAACGGTCGAGTTTAGGGATAGGGAACCTTCATATAAAATAGTTGCAATGACTCGCCCAAATTCATTAGACCGTAAAAATTATACCGTCTCCATTTAAAATAAGAAAGTTGATATCAACACCCTGTATACCGAAAGTGCTATAAAGTTGAAAATATTTTCCTTAAATAGATCACAGTGGGCCATGTCTACACTACAAGTTTCAAAATCAAATTTCTACTAGAAGTTTAAAAAAATCTAATGTCCCAGTTCGGTGGGATACCATATATAATTTGCATAGATAAGTCAATAAATTGATTGATATTATTGTTATTATTATTTACTTCCTGTGACAGCTTCATTTCATCACTCCGGGGTTTTGGCGGTCCAAGACCATTTAATTCCTCACGTCATTCAGTGTAGGCTTCGGCTTTGCCATTATCATCCGTGTCAACATCTCCAGCTCCGTGCAATGCTGGGGTGGATATTCGCGACGAACCTTGAGACAAGACCCTTTTAAGTACCCAAAGGGAACTATCGTCAGTTGACAGCGATCTTAAACGTTCCCGCCATCGCTCGTTATGAAACTTTGCTCATTCATCCTTGAGACGTTTTATGTATAGATTTGCGATGGCTTTATGGGCCAGCCATAAGGTGGTTCTGACCCTTTTGACAGCTTTGCATTTTTCACGAATGGAAGACCCCATTCGGAAGATAATACCACGTTCTGCTCGGCAGCAGCCTTTATAATAGTGTCTGTATCTTCGCCTCCGTGAATGGGTGAATGCTAGGGTGTGTTCGAAATTGAAGAGTGATGGTGTGAGAGTGCATCGTTCGCGTTCGAAAATAAAAACTGTATACTTAAAGTTGCACACCGTCAGCGTCGAATATTCCGGATATTTGTCCAGAGTGCACCTTTCTGTAATCAAGTTTAACTTGGGTCGTCTTTGGTGTTGTCTTTGGCGCATTTTTTGTTTCTGTCAAATAATATGTCATGTATGTAATTGAGGTTATGGGTTATACGTTTTCTGTAGGCCATCTTCGATATCTTAGTTAAAATAAGGTTTTAAGTGTCGTAATTTGTGCAAGTAAATATTAAACATGGATTTAAAAAATGTAAGTGCTTGTACACATTCACTGTTACAGTTAGAAGGAAGCAATTTCGTAGACGAGAATAATAAAGTTTATCTACAAAACAATACGGGTAAGTAAATGCTAGATACTTGTTCGAAGTATTTTGTTAATACGTTATTTCTGTATTCTTTTTAATAAATTCTATTTGTAGATGGTGAAATAATGCAGATAGAATATACACCTGAATTACGGGAGATTTTATGGAATATCATGTATGTAACACTATTGAACAACAAATAAATTCCATAATAATAATGGAAAAATAGAAAGGACATGGACAAAAAATGCAATTCTCT
The DNA here is from genome assembly GCA_004143645.1 of Protaetia brevitarsis. NCBI lineage: Eukaryota > Metazoa > Arthropoda > Insecta > Coleoptera > Scarabaeidae > Protaetia > Protaetia brevitarsis. The sequence goes on along the minus strand of RXPK01000081.1, from coordinate 506,087 downwards.
GTCTAATAACCTATATAAAAGAGCATGTTAATGAATTCAAAAGTAATTCAATTAAAAAATGAAAGTGTATACAAATTATAGCAAAGGAAATGCAATTAGAAGGACACGCACATACACCAATACAATGTAGGGATAAATTTAAATATTTAAAGATGAAGTACATGCAAAAAGTTGACAATATGAGTACTAAAAGTACTGGTGCGGCTCGAGTCAACTTTGAATTTTTCAACGAAATGCATGAAATATATGCAGAGAAGCCAAACGTAAAACCAGTAGCTATAGCATCTCTAGTGGTACATCAATTGATGGTAAGTTTTGCAAATTTCAGTTAATGTATATATGTTATATTGTAATTTTTATATTGAGGTGTTAGTTCTGGTGAAGAACTATTACCAAATGGTGATGAGGTACGACCAAGTACATCTACAGCAGAATTTCACAAGAAAGAATCAAAGGAAAGTGCGACTGAAAGACGTCACCAAGAAAGATTAAATATGCAACAACAAGCTTTAGGAACATTTGAAAAATATATGAAACTATTGTTGGAAAAACTGAATGTGTTTGTGTTTCATTTTTCATGGGAACATGTAAATAACTTTTTTTATTTTCAAAGCAATCATAAATTTTTTATCAGTTGTGTAGGCCTCGACAATGCACGTTTCTGTATGAATAGTTTTAATACAGTCAATTTCTGGCCAACTGTGATAAAAATGAAAAGTATTCCTTCAAGTCGTACAAGTGATTAAGATAGAGTAAAAAATATTAAGAAAAGTTGTTGCAAATCATTCTAGAATCCGTAATACCAAATTTTTAATTTATTCATGGCTAGATATTGACATTATTAAAAGTCTATTCATACAGAAAGGTGCGTTGCTGACGCCTACACAACTGATAAAAATTGTATGATTGCTTTGAAAATAAAAAAAGGTTTTAAGGTGTAAGTGAAACATACTGTGTATATATGTATTCCTATGCAATTAGCGTTTTTACTAGTTTATTTGTAATAATATTTGATAAAAAACAAGTATTTTTCCTTCCCCACATTTATTAATATATTCAACAATAACTACCAAATATTTGATATAATATTTTTGACATTACAGTACTAAATATATTAGAAAACCAATAGAAAAATAAAAGTGGAAATAATAAACAAAAAACTTAGATTTAAGCATGATAAAAAATTAATTATATTCTGCTTTCAAGCACAATGGCTACATATGTTTTTCTCTTATATCACACCATTGTCTATAATATATTCACCATCACCTCCTATATCAATACACCCTCTCACATGTGGTTCTTCCATCTGCAATGTTATTTTCTAATTGTGCATCATGCTGTTTAATACAGAGATTGTGAAGGACACAAGCGCTAACACAGTCTGGTATAAAGGCTGGTTTTGTTCATATCCAGGTATTTTAGTCATTCTGAACCAGCCAAACAACAATGCAAATGTTCGTTCTAATGGTTTGCCGTGTTTGTGGATGCTTTTGTTGAAATACTTTCTAGCATTACTAACGTTTCCTCGCTCTATGTATGGAGGTATGCACCCACGAGAGGGTGGGTAGGCTTTGTCTCCCCAATATTAAATTCATTATTTTCAAGTATCTGGTTTATTTTCTTGTATCTTATGATAATAATTTTTTAGTACAATATACACACCCTTTCAAAAGCCGAGAATACTGTTCAAATTAATATGTTTTGCCAAATGTTATATAATTGCTACACACTCTTCAATTTTTATTTTTTACACATTGACATCCACTCTACAATACTTTTGGACATGAATCTAGACTAGATCCAGACCTACTACTTTATACATAGACACTATATCATAAATATAATACATTACTATTATTACCTTTTGGAAAACATCAGAATTTGCTGAAGAGTGCGAGCATCACTAAAGATCCGGGATATCCAATGAAAAATAATCTGTAAATTTTAGAAGTGGATCACATGTGCTTTGTAATGTCATAGCGTGCTTGACACTTTCTGTAACATATATCTCAGCATCAACTTTTGGTGCTTTTATAGGAATTAAGTTCCATCTATAATTCATGATGCCTTCTATTCCTCCCATGTTCTTAACATTCCGTTTTATTTGTTTCTTTCTCGAGTCTCAGGCCATTTGATATTTCTGATGAAAGTTCGTTTAGGGCATCTTATAACTCGAAAGAAATATTTTTTGAAAGTGTAAAGATTTGTCCAATATTACATCTTTCACCTTACTGATCGTAATACAGATATTTTGTACAAGTTGAATTGGACACAACAATGTATTTGATAAACATTTATCATTATACCTACCTGTAACTGTTCAGGTGTTGCAGGGTGCCACAAAAATGATAATAATTGTTCTGGTCTAGGGTCAATCATTTTCTTTCCTAATTACGCTCTCTCTTTAATCTCAGCATTTAGTACTGTAGAAGATAGTTATAGGTTCCTCTGTTGATTCGAAAATGGCTTTGGAAACTGTTTTTCTGTTATTTGTGGTATTTACATTTTCTAAAAATTACTAATTCGAAAGTGGGAGGTTTTTCTTGTTCTTGCTTCTTACCTTCCTCATTCTAAATTATTTTCTTGTCTATGAAGCTTTTAAATAATTGCCCAGCGTTTAATACAACTGCCCAAGAATTTTCTTTTTATGATCGTTATCCATGATTATTTACACGCCAATCAACACCATTTATAACTAAAAAAAACTTTAGGCTCATAACTTTACAATTTTTATCAATATGGTAAACAAACTAGAATTATTTCCAACACACTCTTTTCTGTACCCAGAGAGTTCGAAAATTAGCACGAGGAGCGCATCACGTGGTAGACAAAATGAGAGTGCACACTACACACCACATATCTTATTTTCGAACGCACCCCTAAGGTACCTAAGTTAGTTAGTATTTGTAGCATACGATAAATCTGGTTCATTTTATTTCGAGTTTTGAATTTAAACATTGTAAATATATTCCAAAAAAGAGTGGTCGTTAATTACTTGTTGTCTATCCACAGGCTATTTTCTTTCATCGATTTGGAATACGTCTTAATTGTGGGGAAAATGTATTTCTCGGCTGAATTTAAATGATCATCACCGGTTCTAAAATTCGTCCCCGGAAAATAAGCTAATCAAAAGATTCAACACGCCACTGCAGATCTTGTTTTTGCAATCCAGAGATAAGTCGTGTGTGTTGCGTATAACGTATAACACCGCTTGTGGGCACCATTGTCAATCAATCCCTTTCCACGTGCAGATACGACGACACACGCAGCAATGTACACACGCTGACACACATACGCACTGGCGTACGTTTCTGCTGTTTCTTTTATGTCGACGCATAATGGGACGTCGACGGACGTAAGCCTGCGGAAGCGTATTTTTTCCTCCTGCTGACGTTCCCGCTGTTCCTGCTCCTCGTGTCCCGTGGTTCGCGCAGCAACGAAGCATTACTAGCGTAGCGCAATGCCTCTTTTATAAAAGCCGGTTTCCTGGGGGACCGACGCATTTATTGATTAATATAACGCAACCAATACCGAGTTAGTGCCGGTGCGTATGTATGTGTCGGTGATATTAGCGAACACGTATTCGCGCTCTATTTCTAGCCGAATAGTGATGATAAATGGAAAATTTCGTCGGTATATGGACCTTGTGTGTGTACACGCTTTCTGGAAATATCCAATTCCGGGATTATTATTATTTATTTCGTCCTTTGTTAACGACCGGGAAGTTCCGGGAAATTGGATTAATTTGTTTTCAGTTATGCCTAGTTGTGCTTAATTTTATTCGGATATCGGATTGGATAGGGATTTAATCACGTGACATTCGGAAATAATTTATAGTTGCGCTACATAGTAATTTTTTGCGTATCTCAGAGTATTTTGACTACCTGACAGTACTTACTAATAATGAAAATGATCAAGGAAATGTAAGTATGTGGAAATTAGGATTTGAAACATACAACATGAAAACTACCACACATACTGTACGTGCCTTCGGCACGACGCACAGTGGTCAATTTAGGTGGTTTTGCGGAAAAAATTAAATAACTTTTGAACCGCACTCCGCTCCGGAGTGAAATTTCGTACAGTGATTATATATATGATTCACTATTTATGACATGAGAAATAATACTTAAATTAACATATTAGAGGGTAATTATCGATAGAGGAAATAAAAGTTTAAGGAATTTCTACATTTAAAATCGGTTAATATTTCACCATGTTGTTGAAGACTTTGTAACTCAATTTTTACGCAACTTTCTTTAATAGTTATATTGACAGGATAGCATTTTTTCTTTTCTTCATTTATTTAAGTAATAAGGAGGAAGAACATCTTGGCTACTGTTCTTGAGTGCATTTCTTATTACCTCATGAGATGTTTGGATAAATCTGCATCTGTCATAAGAGCTAACCCTCTCTCCGTCGCCATGTATTTTGCTCTACATAATTTTAGAGTATCAATTCCAGTAGCAGCAGCTTGAAGTTGTTGCTCAGGAAAAGTTTCACGCAGTTGTTGAATCTTATACCGTTTAGTGCGATCATAACATTCACTGAATTTCTTTGTTGGGAGGCCTGTTGATAAAGACCTTTTTTTCGGAGAAGGTGGTGCTTCATCCGTAGTATCTTCCCTTTCCGTGTAAAGTTTTACGATAAAAACACCTTGTAGCCATTCATTGGAGTCATTAAATTTTTTTTCTCTAGTTCTATGGCTATTGTTCCACTTTGTTTTGAATTTGGAAACAAACTCCTTTTTTATTTTATTTAAAGTATGCTGGATTTTGTTTTCATCTATATCTGGATACGTTTCACTCAAAAAAACATTTTAAGTCATTTACTTGATATTTATACTTGATTAATTCACTGCACAATACACCATAATTTATTGATCTTGTATCCAGTATTAGCTTGGAAAGATATACCGCCAAAGAATGATGTAATATGAACTACCCTCGATATGAACAATTTTCAGTTCAGCAAGAGAATAAAGTAACCGTGCTCCTAACTAAAAGAGAGAATAGAAGACGTGAACATAATTTTTACGGGATAAGTATATTGAAATACAAAGAATTTAGGTATATTTTTCGAACTAGCGGCAAACAATATCACTGTATGCTACTTTGTTTGCGGTTTTGACAATAAGATCTTCAAAGATGTAAAAAACGCGACCATCGACATTAAATAATTGAGTAGTCTAAATATTACTTTAAATTTCAGGCGATTACCCATCTAACTTTGCATTAAATTTAACTATCTATAATAAAAAAAATGTAAAATCACTTTCCCACTGTCATTATCTATTCCTATTGGTAAAAAATACGTTTCCTTTATATGAAATATGAAGCAATCATAATAATGAAACACAAATTTGTGTTTACAATTCATGTTTATTTAATTTTTACATTTCGAAAAAAAGTTATTTTCTTATATTTTTAGTTCTATGTTTTCTTACCGGTAGTTTGTTTTTGTTTTGTTTTATATAATATTATTAATTTATATATATGTTAAGTTACTTTCGGATTTAATTTTAGTTTACCTTTTGACAAGAAAAGCCCGTATTTGATATATTGTGTTTATTATACACTGCCAGTATAGATACCTGCTCTGGGAAAATTTAAAACTTTTTCTCCAATTATTTTATTTACGCAGGTGTTAAGTTATAAGTATTGCGCTTACATACACATCAGTAAATTAACATTAATAATACCTAAGAGTATGCATGAGTAAAACTGATATTTTTCATTTTTTTAGTAATAGTTGCTGACACGTCAGTTGCGGATCACCCCGTATAATAGGTAAAATATTACTCATGCAATTACAAATAAATTGTGTCTGTCAAAATTACCAAACTGTGTAAGGGTAGCCTAATTTCTAAATCCTTCCTAGTGCTGTGCTAATATTGTATACTGTGCGCGCTACTAGATTTTTAGCTATTTTTCAGCTAGAGGCAAAAAGTGGCAGCTAAATTTTGTTCGCTCTTCTTCCTTGGGCTGTGGAGAACACGTAGAAGAAAAAATCAGCTTGGCGGTCGTTGGCGCTAACATTGAAAAGTCTAGACAAATATTTTCGTGTCAATTATATTGCACTTTTTCGTAAATTAAATAATAACCCTATGTAATATCATTACATCTTAATGATTGTTACTGTATAGTAAGCATAAACCTCCACCTTAACATTTCTGGTACTATTTGTTTCAAAAGTTAATTTGTTTCGCTTATATGCATTCCTACTTTTTCAGTAATATTTCAAGTAAAAATTCGATGAATACCATCATTCAACTTCAAAGTGCTACTGAACGTCAGCACTTTTAATTTATGTATCTATTCGTACTAAATAATCATTTCTAATCCTTCTGCTGCAGAATGAACCTAAAATAACAGTTATAGGGCATATTCGAAAAATAGACTTTTTTCCGCCTATATCCCACTGTGCGACGTGCTGATCCATAAGATGATAGTTTCGAACACAGCATTTTTTGTGTTAGAACAGTTGGCGTATGTTCTGGTTTTCCCGATATCTTCACCGGGGTACCGCAGGGATCGTTGCTGGGACCTCGTCTCTTCCTCTTGTTTCTGGCAGACCTTCCTCGGGAATCTGGGATACTATCTACGCCGCTAACACCGTCATTTATACCAGCGCTCCGCAACCCTTTCTTAACCTCGGCACACGCAAACCGTTTGCAGTATTTTTGCGGCACACCAAAAATGATAATAATAAAAAAGCAGCATTTAGTTAGATACACATTCGTTAAGTACATTAACTTATACATAAAATTCAAATATTTACATATAATAAACAATATGTCAATTCATAAGTTTTGACTTATTATTTTCGGTTTACGATACCTTCAGAGTCATTGGTTACAGTTAGTGTGATACCTGTGGTTGTTTCAAAGAGCACAATAGTTTTTTTTTGCTGAATATTTGAGACAGTAACTTGAAGTTCTTGGTCAAGGTCCTCAGACATGATCGGTGATTTCATTAAAACGCACTGAAAAAGTTTGTTCGTACCAATGAGTTACCCAAATGGATGGATGATGGGCCCAGAAAATGCCAACAGAACTTCTGAAAATTTTAATTTTAGTGCGCCGTCATGTTTTAATCTAAGAGATACCGCCCGAATCTGTAGGAACAGTGCTTCTGTAGAATTTTTAAAAAGCATTTTAAATCCTCTCATTGATCCTCGCGCTAACTCTATTTACCATAGTTCAAGTTTCTGCTTAAAACTGTTTAATTTGTTGTAGCATGTTAATAAATTTTCAATCCGACCTTGCATTTTTTTTATTAAGTTTATTGAAGTGCTTTTGGCCTTAGCTCAAGCCCACCTGGGACGAAAAATCAGACATGCCGTCTTTTCTGATAATGCCATGACTTTTTGTTCTCAATAACTTTTTTAATAATATATTGGTACATTGCGAATGGAAACGATACTTTACCCGAGGCAAAATTGACAAAATCAAAGTAAACCGATTGTTCTGTAATTTTTCATAACTTTATAATTTTTTCTTCCAAACGATTTTTCTTAGTAGATACTAAGTAGTATCTAGTAATATTAGTAATACTAAGAAACCTTTTCTGTTGCAGCATACTTTACCTGAAACTAAAATAGTTTTTGCTCATCTGTGAGCCTGCTTGATTTAAAAAATTGAAACTAAACTAAAAGTAAGTTTCAGACCAAACAGGGCTTATTTCCCAAATATGAAATTCCTACATATTTTTTTTTTTTTTGATGATTTAAATAATATTTGTAACCATATAATTATAATATGTTGAATTATATTCTACTTTCTCCACTAATATCAAGTAAAACTAATCTACGAATTTGAAATAAATGTTACACAGATTCATGAATAGTTTTTTACTTTTTGAATATATAGGAATAATAAAAATTTGCACAAGTTATAGGTCTTGCATCGCGGCACACCTAGAATGGCTTCATGGCACACCAGTGTGCCGCGGCACACCGGTTGCGGAGCACTGATTTATACGATAAGTATGTGGAAGTTAGGATTTGAAAAATACGACATGAAAACTACCACACATACTTTATGTGCCTTCCGCACGAAATGCTGTTCCCTAAATGATAGTTTTTGGAATTAATCCGTCTCTGGTCAGCTTTATCAGATCCTACCTCGAACACAGCACTTTTTGTGTTAGGACAGTTGGCGTATGTTCCGGTTTTCCCGATATCTTCACCGGAGTGCCGCAGGGATCGTTATTGGGGCCTCGTCTCTCCCTCTTGTTTCTGGCAGACCTCCCTCGGGAATCTGGGATGCACCATGCTATCTACGCCGCTAACACCGTCATTTGCACGATAAGCAGGAGGGAGAGGTCGCCTTAAGGCAGCCACAGACCGCCTCGTTCGCTGGTCCTCTTGCTGCCTTTGAACGAATCCAAATGCGTTGCAATTGGATTCTCGAGGAGGAGAAGTGATCCTGAGGCACGCATATGCGTAGAAAACGTCAAGCTAGGTTCCTAGGAATCCATTTTGACAGGCGTCTCACCTGGTCGAAGCAGAGCTCTGATATCAGACCTGGTTTTCTCGCTGCTCGCAACTCGTTATTCCCAATACTAGGGTGGAGAGGTCCGGTCTACATATTATATTTATCCTGTTCGCAGCGTCATGTTATATTTAGTTTGTATATTTGATTAAACACACTTATTCTTGATTAACTATTTATTAATGCTGTAAACTTCTCCCAGACCCCTCACCACAAACTGCACTAAACTGGACGTACATTTCGATAGTAAAGCTATCATCATCAGCAGATACACTGAACTAAATAACTACACTAAAACTACCCTAATTTATACCTAAAAAAGGTCATGGTACAATGATCACGGTAATGGCTAACTGCCGTCATGCTTAATTAGTCACTAATCTTAACGACTTTATTAATAATTAACTTGTACACTTAAATGTTACAAACATGTATACGTGACTTGTCACTGTGCACCATCTTGTGCCACTGATGACTCACGTCATCTATGACATGCTTTACCTAGCAGACAACAGTTGCTTCTCAACAAATCCATACTAAGGCCTATATTGGTTTACGTCACTTTTGCGTGGGCGTCGTTGGAGCCCACCAGACTGATGTTCATGGAGGCACTTCAGAGAAGGACGCTACGGCTAATCGTGAAGGAACCTTGGTTCGTTAGGGACAAGCAGATTCATCGCAATCTGCAAATTCCGACTCTACGTGCGGCGAGAATCCATTAATCAGATTCTCACCGCTACTTGGGCTTGCGCCCAACACAAGAATACTCCGTGGTTCAGGCAGTGGGGAACCCCAAGATCAGACATCTAGATGTTTTCATAACATCTAACGTTCAAAATGTGACGGCCGTCTTCAATATCTCCTCCCAAGTAGCACATTTAGTTGTGATTATCACTACTATAGACACAACTACTTCATTATAGGCAATGTTAGGTAATTTTTACTACAATTACCAACTTTGAAGGAACTACTTAGACAACATGTCTGTAGTTGCAGTTACGTCGCGTCGTGGCCACCAAATAAATTGCTTTAAGGTTTATTACTTTACTTTATGGTGCTAATAAAATAGTAATTGTTCCGTCATTCTTACTTGTTGAGTGACTCTGAAGTTAATTCGTGCACATAGTTACAGAATAAGAGTCGGCGTTACAAACATATGCTACCAAAATCTGACCTTATTGTAATCATGACCCGCTAGTAATATATTCGGCAGAATTGAGGTGAGCAGCACGTAGATACTACCTACCAAAGTTACAGACATTTTTTTTGTGTTACAATTACGTAATCATTACTTCCTAGGACGACTATATGTACCTTTAAAAAAAGTTACATTTGACTACCACCTTATGGTAACCATTCCAAATACATACAACTCTATAGGAAATTTAACTAGAAAGTAGTAGAGTTTAAAGGTATTTAGATCAGCAGTGGTTTTGCTAGGTGCAATATAAGCGTAGTGGGTACTAGGATTTAACACAAGCTAGCTTATTGAGGCTCGATTTCCCGAGATCTATATTGAAACCTCGTCCACCACGCTGAGCACAACTATTAACCATTCTTTCTAATAATAATGTTAAAGCACCATACGCGGGTTTTATCTTTTTGTTTGTATTATGCATGTATATTTTCGCTCTGGTTTATAAAAATTAGGACACAAATATGAAAACTTATAACTAGAAAATTTATCACCTCTTTAAATTAAAAAAACTACATTTTCCTATTGTTTCTTATAACGACGTGATCTTATTTTCTATTACGGTATCTTGTAAACGGAAGTAATAGGTCTCTATCTCGTCCGTTAAACTCTAGTGGGTACCTAAATAATTTTACATACTTTAAAATAAACTTGGTTTCTATAAGATGAGTGCCGTCTCAAGAAAGAAATTTGAATTGAATTTGAACATGTTGCACTAGTATTGTTCCGTCGCTAGGTAGGTCAATCACTAGTTAATGTAACTTTGAGGTTATAAAGAAGCTAAAAGGAACTTGAAAGTGAATTCAGTTACTTTCAAGTTTCATTATATTACTTCAAAGTGAATTTAATTACGTTATAGTAACATATACCACTTGAAAGTAGATTTAATAGAGGATGGTCACGTAATATTTACATACATTTGATCTTACTTTTTTACAAGAATTGGACCATTCATTGATGGAGGACTCTTAGTTCTTCTATTTTTATTTCTAGATTTTTTTTCTGTCCCAGCACATATATTTGTGTGATATGGAAGTTGTGTAACGCGTAATACAAGGTTACACAAATGCGCACTATACACAACATATACAACAAGTAGCAGCGTGTTACGTGTTGAAAACACCTTTTCTTATTTCTCCAACTGTACACTATCTTTTCTGAATTCATCCAAGTTCCTTGACCTTTCCTAGTTACCGTCGCTATTTACGTATTTCATATAACGTCACGTTTAACCTTGAACTTGTTTTTTTTGTAATGTACCGCTTTATTTGTGACCTTTTTCTAAATTCTTAAATTGTCAAATTTTAGCCTATATTTAGATGCTTTGTTATCGTAAATTTCATTAAACTCCGTTCATAATTAGCTCCGAATTTATTCATTTTTGTTAATTGTTGCACCTTTTTTTTGGTGCGTGCTGTACTTGAAACGTTAGAATTTCGCATAATCTCGCACACCTGCATGTTGTTTATCTTTAATACTCGAATCCTATTGGCCACTTAATGGCATAGCGCGGGAACTAGATACCTCTACCCTTCCGATCCAGACTTACACTCGAGCCCGCTAAGAGTGCAGACGAAAAAGTCTAATAGGCGACGCCTTGTTGCAATCCTTTTCGACCTAATTTACCCGTTTGGTAACCCCTGTGGGGGGATCTCTGGTCGTAAAGCATCTACTCCTTGGAAGCCGTTTGAGTCCCCGTATGTTGACTACGAAGCCTTCTTTTTGGAGCCCGCCGACGCGGATTTTACAAGCCCCGCCGCTCTACGTCGTCCCTGGACCCAGACTTTCTTTCGACATCTGTCTACGCTTCTATTTCTTCTATTTCTACCCTCCCCTGGTGGTGACAATCAACCGCCCCTGCAGTGTTTTGTGTTACATGTAAGTTAATTTTAAGAGTTATTTGCTTGTGTATTTGTAGTAACGAACTACCATTGATATATCAATAATTTAACGTAATTTTTTTTTGTTATTCATATTTCGGTCTTTGCTATTTTAATTCAATTTACCTTAATTCTTTTTTTTTTGTTTTTAATAATCTAGTCTTTGCGATCATTGTCAAAATTTAGTTATTTAATTGTTGCTTTCTTTATGTTTTTTTTTACCTTAAAACCAATGGTAGGTCGTAGTAATTTGCATGCTCGATCGAGTACGTAGATTTGATGTTATTGTTTCTTTATAATTTTACAATTTTTTGAATAATAACCCGGCACTCCCACCAGTTCAGGTCATATATTTATACATTGTAACTTTGTAAGGCTTCACCGAATTAAGTGTCAATATATACAGTTAATATAGTCTCTTTGCGTTTTATTTAATTTACTTTGATTTAGTCGACCTTGGCGCACTAATTTTTTTTTTTCTTGGCATTTAAATAACATTTTCATCAACATTTAACTATTTAACAACATATTAAAAATTCCGCAAGTACCAATCCCTTGTTTCCCCGACTGGTAAATAGCCATTCTGGGCTGTGGTTAACTTACCGGGCGACAGCGTCGGGCTAGTGAAGGCAACAGCTGATAACCCAGTGGCGCTCACTCCGACATCTCTCCGGCGCCTCCCTGGCGAAACCGACTCCGATAGTCGCAGCGGGGGAAATAAATAAATAATAAACGTTGTTTTTATTTATCCTTCTTTCCCATCCTGTGGTACTTTGCGATCATTTATTTTATTTTATACCAATAATCTTTTATAAAAATATTCACTTTTTATTATTATTTAACCTAGTCTCATGCTCTGGAAAATTGCTACTATTTATTACGCCCTGAGATTTCACCTGTAGCAAGCGCCATCTATGTAGTAGTAGTTAAACTCTACATTTCTCATAGATAGATAGATAGATACTTCATTCGCCGAAAAATCACCAACATGTGACATAGGCGTCGTCAAATAGTGTTCTATTTTATAAAAAAAATATTTACAGCAATTTTTGTCTGTGCAGAGTATAAACTTTATTTCCTATTCGATGACGTTTTACAAAATTGAAGCAGTGAACATCGACTTTGCTTATTGTGTGTTGAAGTATACACAATATGAACTTGATTATTAGGGACAACTGCTTTCTACTTGTAATTTTTACATGTATAAACATTGCGTTCGGCCGTAGAAAAAAAAAAACACTTCACGCACTGTTTCATAAATAACTACCATGCAATTTTGGAAAATCCACCCGAGGCCCTCTTAATTCAACTCTAAAATAAAATGCAACAAAAAAACGAGATGTTATGAATGATGTCTTACACATGTTTGTCATGGTATATATTTAGTTAGTGCATTTCAAAAAACTCAGGTGTGATTAAACGCGAGAAAAATGCAATAAAAACTGATTTACTGCCAATTAGCTGTTTTATGTATAATGAGTGGATGTGAGTAATAAAAACTAAAATTTCGCAGTAAATTGTATTAAATTTTTTTTTCCTGGCGTATTAATTTTCTGTGTATCTCTTGATCTGAATTATGATAAATTCGCACAGGGAAATATGTATTCAAACTTGATGCTATGTTTGCAGCTGTCGCTCTTAGCTGCCGCGAGGTTTATAAGGTCGTTCTGAATTTACTGTATAACACGAAAAGGGTGAACAGCTGATGCGGACAGATTTCATTAATGAATGGAGAGGAGACGTTTTGAGGCGTTCGCGAAGAGAGTCGGCCTTGATATTTAATACGTTCGCGCCAAAAGATACACACCACCGCCACAGCGACGGCTGCTTATATTAATTATGTAACACCGGCCTCTGACTAAAGGACTACTAGCCGCGCGAAGCGCCGGACATTGGGTTCATTAATAAAGTCATCTAATAATTTCTGTGATGCGCCACGCTCTTGGTCTGCCCTCGTTCTGTAGAATGTATGTCTCGTGGCGTGCCCTACTTCTTCTTCTTTCAATGTCTGCCTGTCCCCGTGCGTCGCGTCGTCCCGAAGTCGTCAGTTATTACCTCCTGGCTTGTGTTTGTGTAGTTGTTGATGATTCCCTCGCAGAACGTATACTGTATTTAATTAGCGCGGGCCTTTTTATAACTTGTCGAAAATTAATTGACTTGACGGTTAATCGTGATGTATACTAATTTTGATTCGTGTACCTCGTTAAGGAGTTTGATACAGGGGCTTTTTTAATTACGTTCTTGGTAGCTAAATATGTGTTTGTTATATAAATAGCGGCTAACAATATGATATAGGTATTTTATCATGCAAAGAAGAAAAGGAATAGAAAGCAAATTTCAGAACGGAAAGGAAAAATCGCTTCAATTAAAAAATGATTAGTTAACTGAACGCAGGTGTCTCATCCATGTATTTTAAAGTTAAATTTGAGTTCGATGCGTTATTTTAATAGTAGGCGTATTTATGTCAGCATTTATTTGCACTTATAGCCGCGGAGAAGAGGAAAAAGCGGAATTACTGTTACATTCTTCATCATCTCTTTCTTCCCAATGTAACAAAGAAAAAAATAAATTCATTTATCCAGAATTAAAAACTTTCAAGTTCATTCCAATATTTCACAAACCTGATGTTACAAATTTCCTGTCAAACCCAAAAATCGAACAGATTCAGACTCAGAAACAGTTTTGCCTCGACATCTAACACAAGGATCACTATTAAAGCTTGTAAAGATTCGGCATTGTAATAAATTTATCTTGGATGCATTAAGTCTGTGTCCATTACGTGTAGACAGCTATTATTAAACATACTATTAGTAGACTATACTCCAATGGGCTTCTGCGATAGACCGCATCCTGGATCTTCTTCTGGCCGGTGTTTCGTCCACACTCGCAAGAGACATCTTCAGGACGTGGTTCCAGCCCAGCAGAGTATAATATGAACAACGACCACGGAAGTCAAACTATTAATATTAGAAGATTTTTTCTTTTGTTTGCTCCTGTTTAGTTTTAATTTTAATTAAACGTTACTTAAATAAATTACTTCTAAGATAACAAGGTTAGATTGGAAAGTAGAGACAAGTCTAGCACCTAAGTATTGAATTTTGCCTTCTGATTGTGCTAGCAGAGGGCGTTAATCGCTATTAGCGCGCAATTTGAATGCGTTTCTGATGTTTATTGCTTTATTTTATACCGTTCTTGAAATTTAAAGGTATTTATGCAACACAATCGTCAGCTACAAATATAAGATGCATTAGTGTTCTTAGCAATAAGCACCGTTAATATTCAGATAAAGGATGTTTTGAACTTTAAAAAAGGCTAAATTCAACTAATTAAATTCAAGAAATTCAGGAACACTGTGTGGTGCAATATTACATATGTAGGAATACGTCATACGTTTAAACCTTACAAAGTTATTTTCTAATTTTATATTTATTGAAAAAACGAATACTATTGTAAAGTACACCTTTGGTGGATTTAGTTAGTCGGTGTCGAGAAAGATTATAATTTGTTTTATATCTTGTTGTATGCATATGTGTTTTTTCGTTATCTCTAAATAAAGTTTTGTTTTTAAAGTTAAATAAAAGACATTCACGTATGTAAATACCATACAAAGTGAGAAAGCCGCTAGATCAAAAAAGGATCGAAGTGATACGTTAAAACTTCAGGCTAGTGGTGCTCGCACGCGCCTTTTCTGTAAAACGAATGTGTGTGCTCAGTTCGGAGAGCGATCCCCAGAGCAAGATACCATAACGGATCATCGAAGCACAGTATGAATGGTATAAGCTGCCTTCAAGTTGCATTAATTTGCAGACTCTACTCATAATAATATTTTAATGCAAAGCAAGCACCACCACAGTCGCCACACACCTGTTCTATGTGCTGGGTCCATCTAAGTGTGTCATCTATACTGACTCCCAAGAAACGACAGGATTTTGTTAATTTTATCTCATCGTTATCTAGAACAATATCAACTGGAATCTGTATAGTTCCATTGATTTTAAACAGTATACCATACGTGTTGTTTTCATTTATCCGTAAACCATTCTCTATAAAGCATTGTTTTACGGAACGATATATATCTTGTCCAGTTTGTTTTAAGGATGGAAAATCAAAACCACTAAACAGCAAGTTTGTTTCATCTGCGTAATTAATAATTTTTTGATTATTGCAACTGAAACGTTCAAAAAATGTCATTTATAAAAATTAAAAATAGTAATGGCACCAGCACGCTACCTTGAGGAACACCAATGTCTGTGGAGAGCGTACTGGAATACGCTACACCCGAAATACTGTTTAATTTAACTGTCTGTCGTCTATTGGCTAATATATGTATAATAATTTGCAGCTGCAATAAAATAATTTCGTTCCATTACTTGAGCTTTGCCTCAACGTGCTAGCTCTTCCTAGTGTCTATCAGAATCATACTCTTGATAACGGGCAACCAAATTCACGATGGACAATACTTAATCTCTTTCATGCAAATTTAATACTTTGGTGCGCATGTCATCTGTTTCAGTGAACAATGAAGTGTTTTAAAGATTCTGTTAGTGTTTGACTAAGAAATTTGTACATCTGGCAATTAGTGCAACCTATTTGCTATTATCTCAAGCGAAGGAAAAGTGCAATCGTCCTCAATCCAATCTCGTATTTGCTATTTCTGACTTTCTGGTATTAACAATGCATTTTTTTTGGAGTTTGTGCAGGTTTATTTAGTTTCCCCTTTGCTGACTTTTTGCATGGTATACATTTGGTTGTACATCATACCGCCTTCCTGCAACAAGAAAAGATATACTACTACATGGAGTTAATGCAAAACACTTGGCGCATACAAATGCATACATTCAAGAAATTCAAGCAAAAAGCAAAATTGCAAATCGTTCTTAAACACACAGCATTCTCCACAAACTTAAACATTTCGAATGAAAAGGAGATTTGAAAAGAGAAATGAGCCTCCCGCACATGCGTACAAATCATAATTCTAAACCACATCACGTATTCGAAGCATTACGTGACAGTTGATCACCTTGCCAAAATTTCAGAACTTCTTCCAGGTGTTGTAATTTTTTTGGCACGTATTACTAAACGCCGTAAGAGTACTGTTGTATACACGATATATAAAAATCACACTTCGCAATATAAAAATGCAAAATAGCGTTTCCTTTTTTCGTTTGTGTCAACGGAAAGTACCTCCGACTTTGGTTAAGGTAAAATCAGGTAAGTGTGTAACCGGGGCAAGTGTGTAGTTTGGCTATATTTATTTTTAAAATAGGAAACGGCCCGTCCTGTTGTTATAATACTAATGTACTAGACTCATATATAATTAATAATAACATAATAATAATAATCTTTATTGATCTCTGACTCATTTGAGCATCAGGACACGTCAAACAGATGTACAAATATTACAGTGAAATTTTATAGTGGTATATAGTGTGATATAAAAAAGAAAAAAATAAATATATATATTAAATTAAGAATCTCAGATCTCTCAAGAATTCGTCAAATGAATAATAGGCCTTGTTTTTGGAGTAGCTGTTTAATCTGTTTTTTAAATGTATTCAAGGCATTTCTTTAATCCGAGTGGGTAACTTATTAAACGCTTTAATAGCTATATATTTAGGATTTTTTTCAGCTAAAGTCAGTCTGTGGCGGTGGACCTCCAGTAGATGAATATTTCTGGTATTATAGTTGTGATACTGGTTGATATTTATCACATCAAAAGTGTTATCTTTAACATACGTGCACAACTGATAGATATATACGCATGGGAAAGTCATTATTCCTAGATCTTTAAATAATTCTCTACAAGGTGTTCTAGGGCTTACTGCCAACATTGTACGTAGAGCTCTTTTGTATTTTAAAAACAACTACAACATCCGATGAAGCAGCTCAGGCGGCAAGACCATAAGATATTAAAGAATGGAAATGCGCGTAATAGAATATTTTTAAAATATCAATACTTAGCTCCTGCCTCAACCTCGACAGCATAAAACAAACGGTATTTAATCTCTTCCGTAGCGAATCTATATGTAATTTCCAACTGCAGTGCGAATCTATGGTAAGGCCAGAAATTTATGGGAACCTACCTGTGTAATACTACCCCATCAACAGTAACGTAATGTGCGAATTCCTATCGCTATGGTAGTTTGGAATTCTACAAATACAGTTTCTTGCTATTAGATGTAGTCGATTAACATTGAAATAAGAATTTAGCTTGTATATTGGAGGCAGTAGTCTCCATTGGCAATGTCTTCCTTTTTAGCACTTACAAGCAAAGATGTGTCATCTGCGAACATGACAGCATTTTTTACCGACATATCATTTACATAAAGTATGTACAGGAGCGGACCTAAAACGCTTCCTTGTGCCACGCCTCGTTCCAATAATAAATCTTCTGACTTCACCTTATTTATTTCGACATAATGCATCCTATTATATAGATAGCTTGCAAACCATTCATACGCAATGCCTCTTATGCCATGACATTCTAATTGTTGTAATAAGACCTTATGCTCAAATTGCCATTTCAAATTGCCAAGTCAAAAGCCTTACTCAGGTCGACAAAACATCCAATACATGCATTCTTCATGTCTAGATTCCTATAAAGTTCGTCTAGAAATTTCAATACAGCGGAGGCAGTTGATCGACCCTTTCTGAAACCAAATTGATTGTCATTTAATAAGTTTTCTTTATCCAAGAACTTTACCAGTCTGGCTGCTATTAATTTTTCAATTAGTTTAGAAAAAACACTTAATAAAGATATAGGTCGATAATTCTCTACTATACAAGTTGTTCCTGTTTTTAATACAGGTATAATTTTTGCAATTTTTAATGCGTCAATGAAAACACCTTCAGAGAAAGAGTTATTTATTATTTTCGTCAAAGGGGCTGCAATTTCGTCTATACATCCTTTTAACAAATGTGTATTAACATTATCATGACCAGATGAGTAGGTATTCTTAAGGCTTCCCACGACCTTAATTACTTCCACCTCAGTTGTAGGATACAAGAAAAATGTATTTGATGATTGAGACAAGTTGTTATCAATAACACGAAATTCATTGACATCTGTAACAAATTTTTCTGCTGTAGTATTGAATACTTATTGAAATAGTTAGCAATATCCAATGAGTTATCTAATATACCGTCCTTCGTGTTTATAATTCATACTAGTTTTACAAACAAATGTTCGCATCTCCTAACGTGTAATAACTTGAATAGTTTGTGAATATATTATACCCTATTAAAGAGGCATCAGTTTAGTATTACACTCTTGGCCGAACTAAAGGATAATGCTATTAATATATTAATTGCGGAACAATTACACACTTGCCCCATTTTGCTAGTATTGACAGTGTTTAAAATTTCTTTTTTTCTAGTAAACCGTTGATAATTATAAAAGGTGTATCTATTGAAGGCTTTCAACAGACCATATATTACGTACTTCTATGTGTAAAATTTATCAAAATGTCTTATTATGTGAACAGTGTTACATTTTCTTCGCAGTATGTAATTTTTACTACACACTTACCTGACTTTACCTTATATCGAAAACGATTTAAATATTTTCCCTAAGCCAGAATGGAGCATTTCCTTTTGTTTGGTAAACACTTCAACATTTGTAACGTCTTCTTATAAGTGTATATAATTGGAATATCAATTCATTCAATTCTCTTCCGAACAATATACTTTATACGTCTCCATAATCTGGAAAGACAATTCACAAATAACAACCGCCAGGACATAAATCAAGCACGCTTTCTTATCCGATTCGAGTCTCATTTTTTCCAATTAAGCTCGGGACTTTTCTTTTCTCTCATTATTTTCGCACTCGTAAGCAACAACCGTCCTTTATACCCGTCCCTGGTTGGCGCCGTCGCTTTGAGAGAGAAACGGAGGTAAAGAAAAAAGGAACGGCAAAAAAAAAGCCGAGAACGCGGAAAATGCCCTCGCGTCTCTCTAATGAATATGGCGGTAATTTAGATCGTTATTGGTGTACGTTTTCACGGAGTAATTAATTCCAATATATCGGCGAAGTGATTTAGCTTGGGAACGAGATGGCATTTGTCCCTAGTTTTCCGAAAAAAAAAAAACAAAAAGTAGGAGAAGGAATTGTTCGAACTGGCCAGAGTACGAACGCGCGCACAAACTTTTTGTCTTGATGGATCGGCTCCCGGTGTAGTCGCTGGCCGCAAGGCGTCCCTTATCTGTTCTCCGACGATAGATAGCCTAAGCCGGAGAGAGCGAGGACGCAGTAAATCACGGAGGACAGATGTATAACGAAAGAAGAAGAAGAAAGAGAGGACCGGTTGACAACGGCAGGGTGGTAATGAGCGACGTGAATAGACCGGCAGAGAAAAATTGCTCGAATCTTGATATACGACATATTAGTCGCAAAAATACACGCCGAACCAGCTTTTAATGATCGGTTTTTTTTTTAAGTAATGCTCCATCGCACAGGCTGATATTTGATCTCAAAACTTGGACAAAAATATTTTTTTTATTCTTGTTTATTAATAAAAAAAAGTAATTGTTTACGCTAAGGTCTCTAAGGATGGTATTATTTTTTCGTTGAATATAGAAGATACATTGCGTTCTTGGTGTCATTGCTCAATTTCGCGGCTTTTATGTTAATTAATTAATTAGTTTCAGGGTCAATAATTTCGACGTTGTTGGAATCAAGTTATGGTTTGAGTTATCCATAATTTAACCTCCGATTGACGGGTACACTGTTGAAATCTTACGGTGTTGGCGTTAATTTTGCGCTAGTTCAAATATTTTAGTGTTGATTTTTCCAAACTTTGCCAGAATGAGTTGAACTACACGTATTTAATAGAACAGAAATTACTAGAATTTCGTGTGAATTCATTGTTCAGATATGAGGATTGACTATTTTTCTAGACATTCAGAAGCGTCAACCAATCAGAATTTTTCCTTCGGATAGAAATATAGAAACCCCACCTAATCTAATACAGTATTGCAATATACGCACCACCTGCATTGCACGTGTATCTGTTTTCGTGTTTAATTCTCCGTATTAACATATCCAAACAAACCACCAAATGTGACTGACTTGCAAAGTGTAACCTCGTGTTATTAAACGTTAATTCCAGTGGGCATGAAAAATTTCAACATCTTAAAGATGTATTGGGAAAATCTATTTACGCAATTAGTTTAGACTTGAATCAAATAGGCATAAACATTGACTTAATTTTAATAATGGTTCTCAAAAAATCATTTTAAAATTGGTACGTTTAGTTGAAACCAAAACTTGTGAATGAGTGGTTTTGCATATTTATAATTGAGAACACGTCTTAAAGAGAGAATATTATAGCACTAAGAAATAGGAGTTGCATATTAAAAAGACGTTGTGTTTAAGAAATTGTGTTAAACACCCAATAGATCGCATTCATTTAGTTAAACAGCTAGTAAATTTGTCTAGTCTAGATCAAATAAAATGTGACTAGAAGTATTTTAATTTCCACGTGTCAGTTGGACAAAATAACCCTTAGCAATAGACAATGCTTGACTATCTTTGCTCGTCAAATTTAAACTTCTATAGTTCTCGACAAAATAACGAAAGAGTGGTGGACTCTCTGATATTAACTTAGTCACAAAAAGTGTTAAAATTTTCAACAGTGTAGGTCTGTGAGGCCCAGGCAAATCTTTTTTTTTTGTATTTTTTAAAATAATTTTTTTAATTTATTTAGCTTTTTGGTACCTTCCTAACTTTAATAAAGACATACTTTTCCTACAATTTATTTTTTCGTATTTCGTAAAGGGACTAATTTTGTGTCGTTTTTAGGTATAAAACATTCTTAGGGCCTTCCCTTGGTTTCTAAGTATTCACGCAGAATCTTTTGCCTACGGGTTAGTCCCTAAATTCACCATTGTTTTATCGTGGTCTGCATTCTTTGCCTGTAGCAAACTTTTATTTCGAGTTTAGGGAATTTACCTTTCTTACTCTAAATCATTTGTAGAGGAATCCTCGTTCTTTATGAACTTGGTTTGTACTATATAATAAAGCAAGACAAGGGATTTTTTTGGTTTACTCTCTATTGGAAGTGCATCTGAAAGTTAGCCGTGTTTTCCATTTGTGTCCTTTTCCACTTGTGACTTTATTACTTTTGTTTGGCGAGATGGATGATTATGAAAGGGAAATTATTAGACTACAGGCACTTTACGATGAAATACCAATCCCGGATGTTTCTGAAGAATCAGAGTCAGAAGACGAAGGTGCACAAGACATAATTAGCGAACACGATACAGACACGGAGCAAGAAGAACCATATGAAGATGAAAACCAATCAGATACTTCTAGTACAACCTCCAGATCTCTGTATTTTTATGGAGGAGATGGAACCAAGTGGAAAAAGCATGCTCCAGGCCAACGAGTTCGACCAAGGCAGCAAAATATCGTTACCCAATTGCCTGGTGTTCGTGCAGGTGCAAGAAACGCAAACACGCCAATTCAGGCAAGATGCTCTTTTTATGAAGAAATTTTTGAAGAAAAAAAAATAACGAATTTTGGTCCGAGGAGGGCTTAGGGTACCCAACTTATTTCCTCCTAGCGAAGCGATTCCTCTCAGCCGAAGATATAGTATCTGATGAAGTGTATACGGTTTTCGACAATACCGATACAAGGGATGGGCGCAAGAAGTTGAATTAAACTTGCTTACCGTTTAGAGACATTATTTGAAAAATTCAATGAACAGTGTAACAACCATTATTAGTGTGGGTAAATATGTGACTCTAGATGAAATGTTGTTAGGATTTCGTGGAAGATGTGGTTTTCGTGTCTACATTCCAAATAAACCCAACAAATATCGGATCAAAGTGTTTTCTACAGTGGATGCAAAAACATTTTACATTTTGAAGGTCCCTTTCAGATAGACAATTCTATAACAGCTATCATACTAAGAATGACGAACCACATCTCAGGAACTGGAAGGAATGTTACCATGGATCGATGGTTTACTAGCGTGAAAGCTGTAAGTCGTTTGTTGCATGATCACCGCCTAATTGTGGTTGGCACAATACAATCCAGTCGAAAATCTTTGCCGAAAGAAGTTAAAAATGTTAAAGATAGACCTGTAAAGTCTTCATTTTTTGCATTCCATGCCGATATGACACTTGCTTCATATGTCCCAAAAAAGTGAAAGAATGTACCTATGTGATAATAAAAAACCGGAGTTAGTAACATTCTGCAATTCTACAAAAAGCGGTGTCGATGTAGTGGACAGGATGATTATATCTTATAATGTAGCCCGAAACACAAGAAGATGGCTATTGGTGGTTTTTTCGTCATGCTCAGCGTAATCAACGCATTCATAATAAATAAAACGAACAATCCAGATGGAGAATTTTCAAAAGGCAGGCGATTATTTTTGGAAAATTTGGGCAAAGATTTAGTGATAGAAAACATGAAACTACGAGCGAATATGCCAAATCTACCGCGGAATGTAAAGCTATCAGCGGCTAAATTCTCAGGTGTCTCAGTCACAGAAGAGCCCCGACCGACGACTTCAACTGCTCGAAAAAGGTGCAAGGACCGAAAATCAAGATATTCGTGCAAGTTTTGTGGTTCCTGTATTTGTTTGGAACAACACACAATACCATGCTGCGCCGACTGTGCGACAAAATTTGATTAACGAGATTTTCCATTCAATATTTTGTGTGTCAAATTTATGTACACTCATTTTATATTTTTTTTTTACACTTATTCAGCCATGTAATTTACAAATAATTATATGTTATTGTTATTGTCTTTTCCGTGTTTTCAATTTATAATTTCTTTTGAAAACTTGCATTACATGTAACTTTTTTTTAATAAATGGGAACTCCCAAGTTAATGTTTTTTTCACAACTATTTTTACTCTTAGTAGTGCAAAATAGACCAGGTTAACAAATGCATACCTGAAACTGGGCATATATTAATGTATTAGGGGAAAAAAATAAAACACAGTCGAATGGTGTGATTCTGAATCCACTCTTCAACCGGAGGGTTAATGACTTCCATTTAGAATTACAGATACATATTCCAGTCAATCGGAAGGCAGAAGGCACACCAAAATGGCAGGGAAAAAGATAAACTCAAGGTAGGAGGAGTAAGCCAAACCACCAAGGATAATAAGAAGAGTATTGAGGGTCAAAAAATTCCAAACGAAAATTCTAACAAACCCAATGATGTATCGAGGCTGCGTCAGTATTACGAATGACGGCAATAGATAAGCGTCATCTGAAAGAAACTATGAATCAAGAACAGATGGATCTGTCTCAAAAGCTACTTGTGATTGCGTTTTACGCTTGCTGTGAGTGGGAGTATCAAATTCGTGCAATTCATGTGGAAAATTTTCACTGGAAGAGTATTTCCGCAGCCAAGATACAAGAACCTAGTTCAAGATAAAATCGTCTATAACAAGTCATTGAAATGATACCAAAGGGCCAAGCACCTTTTAAAGAGGCCAAGATAAGGCCAAGATAACACCATATACTAGCCCTGAATCCAGGTCAGCAGAAAGGAGTAAGGACAGCGTAAGACACCGGTTCATAGTAGAACCTCGAAAGCACCCAGAAATACTTAAAAATACTGGCGTTAACCAACTTTGATCTCAGACAAAATAAGTCATGGGACGAGGATACTTCGAAGGATTTAACTATCAGATCAGCATATTTCACTTAATGACTACGACTTATCACGAATGAAATAGTGTCTAGGGAGCTTATATTTATAGCAGAACTAAACTTCAGTTTAAACTGCTCAAAAATCAAGGGACTGCAGTGTGTCCGAAGCCTATTTCAGCCGCCTCTTACACCAAGCAAAAAAAAATAAATAACGCAACTCCACGATACAGCTATAGAGAGTTTGGTTTGATCTCAAAATATTTATCGCGGCCAAGATGTATTTATAATTTAGGTATCATCGAATAACTTCTGATTCCTATTAGCCCACAACTGATCAACTTATTTTTATCAAAATTCATTCATGTCCTTCATGTCCACCTTACAATTAAGTATTTCTCGGAATCGCCACAGTAGTTTATATTCTTATAATCTTCACTGGAAGAGTATTTCCGTAGCCAAGATACAAGAACCTAGTTCAAGATAAAATCGTCTATAACAAGTCATTGAAATGATACCAAAGGGGCAAGCATCTTTCAAAGAGGCCAAGATAAGGCCAGATAACACCATATGACTAGCCCTGAATCCAGGTCAGGCAGGAAGAGTAAGGAGTTAAGACAGGGTAAGACACTGGTTTATAAGTAGAACCTCGGAAGCACCCAGAAATACTTAAAAATACTGGCGTTAACCAACATTGGTCTCAGACAAAATAAGTCATGGGACGAGGATACTTCGAAGGATTTAACTATCAGATAAGCATATTTCACTTAATGACTACAACTTATCACGAATGAAATACTGACTAGGGAGCTTATATTTATAGCAGAACTAAACTTCAGTTTAAAGGACTCAAAAATCAAGGGACTGCAGTGTGTCCGAAGCCTATTTCAGCCGGCTTTTACACCAAGAAAAAAAAAATAAGGCAACTCCACGATACAGCTAAAGAGTTTGGTTTGATCTCAAAATATTTGTCGCGGCCAAGATGTTTTTATAATTTATTTATCATCGAATAACTTCTGATTCCTATTAGCCTACCACTGATCAACTTATTTCTATCAAAATTCACTCATGTTCCACTCCAACTTACAATTAAGTATTTCTCAGAATCGCTACAGTAGTTTGTATTCTTATAATTGACAATAATTAATTAGAATTAACTATAAGAACTCGAAATACATACAACGCCTAGTATTTAATTAACAACTGTAGCTCAGGCGGCGTACAATACAGAACGACAGCCTAATAAATAATCGTTTTTATCTTTGCAGCTGACAGTTCGGTACTATGAAGAAAAAAAAATACAAACGTATCGATTATTGACATTACCAATTATTAAATTTATCGTAGCGTTCGTAGCCCGATTATTATTAATTATCTCCGGATAAATAACGCACTAATTGCTACTTCCATCGTATCAAGACAATACAAGCTTATATAGAGAAACTAAAAGGCCAACTTGATCGTAAATATGGTGAATGTAAATAGTAAAAACTCGAATGAATTTAGTCGTTCTTTATTAGAACGCACAAAAGTCACAATGGCTGTGTTTTTTTTTTCATCTTCTATTGTGTGTAATTGCATGTATATGGAAAAGAAACAAGTCTGGAGGACGCTGTCTACCAATTGATTAATACTAAGCGAATGAATATTGAAATTGTGTTTACTGCATAATTGATGTGTTGAATTAAGGTGCCATGAATTATTTAGTTGTATAGTTGTAATTATATGATATGACGCATTGAATAATATCCAACTCATAGTAGATATAAGCGAGACACATGTGGATATATACCGATCAAAATAGGCGGGAAATACTTCTTTAACCCTAAACCTACCAAGATGTGCTTTTGAGGCACACATTGATTTTGAAATTGCTGGAACTTTGTAAGTTAACTGCGCACAGACTGGAGGATTTTTGTATTCTCAAAATAAACTATTTAACACAGAATGACATAAAAATTTTTTAAAAATATTTTTCCTATTTTACTAAAAAAATTAAACATAATTTACCGACACATCCTACCAAGGTGTGTCTTTGAGGCACATACTGTTATTATACTATAAAATGCATTGCTACGTTATTTAAAACTAGGTATGTGGGTAAATCCCCCGTAATAAGATATGCTTTATATTTCGGGACTTTCCCCTTGTATGTAAGAACTTCCAGTTGCATATGAAGGGGAATTCCCTAAATGCGTTTTGCTAAAACAGTCAGCTTACAAACTGCATTGCTATCAGTGTATTTGTGACTTTCCTAACGAACGCATTGGCCGTTTTAGGTGTCTATTGGTTAATTTTATTTCTTTTACCTAGTGGAGAGTATAGTATAGACCAGGTAAGCAAAATAAAGTTTTGATTGACCCAAATAAAATAGATTTGTTGTTTTATGCTTATTTGGTTTTGAAATTTATGCAAAAAGTATGACCGATTGGTTGACTGACCGACGCCGGCCACTAACTGAAAAGGAGTTGCTCGATGCATTGTACGAAAGTGATGAGGATTTGGGAAGGAATGTAAATGATGGTGAAGATGAAGAAGAGCCAAATGACGAAACCTCTTCTAGTGAAGCGGATTATCAAGAAACTGGCGATGAAGAAAGCGATGAACAAGAAGGAAGTGACGATAGTGATGCTAATGATGAACCGCCCGGCCATTCGCAAACTTTTATTGGAAAAGATGGTACCGAGTGGAATACCACGCCGATTGCCAAGGGAAAAACACGTGCACACAACATAATTACAACAGCTTTGAACAAAGTGAAACTTCCACCTGGAGTGCATGTTGATACTCCTTGTGACGCATTCAATTTGTTTTTTGATGATACGATTATTGGTATTGTGGTTACTTTCACTAATAAGGAGGCTGTTCGTATTCTTGGCGATTTGTGGAAACCAGTTGACGACGTTGAAATCCGTGCTTTCTTGGGCCTTTTGATTACTGCTGGAAGAAATAAACAAGGAATGGTGGACTATAATGAGCTATGGAATCCTTTATATGGAAATCCTTTTATCGAGCGTGTATGTCACGAAATAGATTTACTCAATTACTAAGATTTATTCGTTTGATGACGATAAAGGACCAGAACCCTCCGAAGGCAAAAGGACAAGTTGGCACCAATTAGAGACCTGTGGGACCGTGTTAATACAAACTTGCTGAAGTATTATCTTCCTGGCAGTAATCTAACCATCGATGAACAACTGGTGCCTTTTAGAGGTCGTGTATCTTTCCGACAGTACCTGCCAAGCAAGCCAGATAAGTACGGTATGAAAATTTGGTGGATATGCGATAGTGGAACTAGTTATCCGTTACGTGGTATACCGTACTTAGGAAAAGACGGTCTCAACAGAGCAGAAAACTTAGCGCAAAAGGTGGTTGAAGACCTTTTGTGAACCTTTCTGAGAACTAAAAGGAATATTACGTTCGACAACTTCTTCACCAGCTACGAGCTTGCATTCAGTTTGCTTACCAAAGGCCTAACTTGTGTAGGAACGCTCAGAAAAAATAAGCGCTGCATACCACCAAATTTTTACCTCACAGGCGACGGAAAATTGAAAGCAACTTGTTTGGTTTTCAGAAGACAATGACTTTGGTATCTTATGTACCTAAGAAAAATCGCTGTGTCATATTATTATCTACAATGCACAACGACTCCACCATTGATGAGGAAAATAAAAATAAATCTGAAATCAATAAGTACTACAATTCCACGAAAGGAGGGATGGATACACTTGATCAGATGGTACATACATATTCAATGAAACGCAAAACTAATAGGTGGCCTTTGGTCTATTTTTTCAATATAATTGATGTGTGTGGAGTAGCTTCATTTGTCATTTGGAGAAATATCCATCCTGACTGGCATATTTCCAAAAACGAAGACTTCGCAAAATTTTCTTACGAGAAATTACAACAGAATTAGTACTGGGGGAAAGACGTCGTAGTTTGAGTGGCTTGCATAAAAGTCATACTTCATTGATACAAACTACGTTGAATCAAGTACCAACCACAGGGGAGTCTTCGGCTCGAGAAGTAAGAAAACGAAAACGGTGCTATATTTGCCCATCAAAGAAAAGCAGAATGTCAACATAGTTATGTGATAAGTGTAAGCAAACGGTTTGTGGTGAACATTCAGAGAAAATACTCACGTGCACAAATTGCAAACTACATAAATAATTTTCAAATATTTTACTATCTTGTACTATTTTTAAATTATATCTTCTGACAAACAATATTCTTTCTATATGTTTTAATCTTACTGTATACCTACTACATGAAATAAATAATGCATATTTTGCTATTATTTACATCAACAATGTGTACAAATAGATGTGTGCCTGTGAGGCACACCTTGGTAGGACACGTTACGATAAAACGTTGGTAGGACTAAGGTTAAAAGGTACATATATCAATATTTAGTTCTCTTCGTTAACGTAAACCTAGCAATTTACGATGTTTTTAGTACCATTTACACCAATTGCATCTATTTAAAGTAAGTTGTTGCAACCTTTTATCATCTAACACCCTAACACGACTGCCTCTTTTTTAAATCATAGGCCGGTTTATTGCCACTCTTTTCGGATAAAAAATGATTGACATGTCTAGATAGACCCACGTATACCTTAAATTTCTGCATTTGACATTTTTCCAAGGGATCTCTTTACCAACCCTAAAGTGTACTCATCTAAGCATGATATGTATATCTGCCGAGACAGGTTCATTTTGAGTTAACGTACTGTGAATTGCTCACATCCTGCTCACCTAGTGCCTGAATAAAATAGGTTCTGTCACGAAATAACACAATCTCAAACTCGTCCCCGTATAGTTAATAACGAAATATGGAAAGATTTAGAATAGGATATTGGAAAGGCGTGCTTACGTAATGACAAATCAATATTTAAAAGGAAGTACGCCAGTAATAGTGTTTAGTATCTAGACTAGATGCTACTGGTGGATTATTTTTTCAACTAACTAAACTTCGGTATGGCGGCATTTCGTTTGTATTTATCGCAGTTTGCTTTAAACGTGAGGGCGCCACTGTAGTTGGAGATGCACCCTTCGCATACCGACGGAAATGAAGGGAAAGGGCTCAGATAACATGGTGTATAAATAATTGAATGCGAAGCAAGCGCCAAATGCAGTAAGTGATATCAATGTTATTTCAATGAAAAGTGCGTGGCTTTTGACTCTAATACATTATCATTTATAGTACAGACTACCAGTGGAATTTCTGCATCAAGCTTTGCTGATGTGGTTTGTGAAAAAGAAAATCTTAGATTTGCCTGAGATACCTATGCAGTGTGTCCACATTCGACGTCCCATAGTATCTGGTTATTAAAGAGAAAAGGGAAACGCGTTTAAATTGCAAATATTTTGCGAAATTCAATAATCTCAAGAAATACCGTTTCAAATTTACCCTAACTTTTTTAAATTTCAAGATATTTTGGAAAAACCAAAATTTATTGAGTTCAATTTTTCTCAATAATTCGATAATCCTTAATGTTACCGCTTTTAAAGCTTTACATTATTCAGACACTTTTTTAAGACAATCTTTTTGGTGTAAAGAGAAATCCTCGATCGTCATTTGTTTTCAAGTTATTAGCGCTATCTTTTGTTTTTCATATGGGGGCCATATTGAATTTTCAGTTAATTATGTAGTAGCTTTAAAGAGAGCTTTTCAACGATGTATAACACTGTAGATTTTTTTTATGTATAGCGGAGATATTGACAAAAATGTAAATTATCTCTAACAAGAAATTAGTAGGCTATGAAATTGAAATGGGAAATGAAAGCTGAGAGATGTGCTAATTGTAAGTTGTAAGTAATACTGTAAAATAACTAAAAAGATACTGACGGTTAGTTTCATATTAACAAAACAGATTCTCCAATAAAATTAGGACGCCATGGAATTAAACGTCAGTGTAAAACAAAATGATAAGCTGTCAAAGTACAATTAGCGCTACAGAGATTAGTTGATATACTCGTAGTTATTGTTAAGTAATTGTTGCTAAATAATTGTTGTTAAGCAATTGTTGCTAAATAATTGTTGTTAAGTAATTGTTGTTAAGTAATTGCTGTGAAATAGTTGTTGTTTAGTATTGAGGTTAATAAGTATTAATAATGGCACATAAATATTCAAATGCAGAAAAGGTTGATATGTTGGAACTGTGTTTCAAAGCAAATAGAAACTCTGAAAATGCTAATACGCATTACACTGAGCGTTTTCCGGCAAGACAACGACCAAACAGGACAATTTTTATAAGACTAATTAGCAATTTACTAAACTTTGGAAGCTTCGAACAAAAACGAATTAACTACGTAGTTAATGATTCTGATATACGTCGTAATATTGCTTTGCAACATGTTGCTAACAATCGAAGCACATCAATTCGTCGAGTAGCTCGGAAAACTAGAATTCCAAAGTCCACTGCCTCCAAAATCTTGAAGAAAAACAAATACCACCCATACAAGCCAGCAATTTTGCAAGGTTTAATCGATAATGACTATCACCGAAGGTGTTAAGGTGTACATCTTCATAATAAAGTTTACATATAAATGAATTTTGCCCACTCGCTTTTACCAGCCATTCTTTTCACTTCACTCCACGTCAGTTCTCCTTTCTAGATTCTCCGCAATAACATTATCCCACATTTTGCTTGATCTACCTTTTCCTCTTTTATGACCACACTCTTTTTGGTAGTCTGTTGTCATCCATTCTTGTAACATGTCCAAACCACATTAGCTGTTACCTTTCAATTGTTTTCATGATTGATTCCCGTTCAACACACAACTTCTCTTACCCGACCATTTCGCACTCTATCACGCTTTGTAATCCCTTCTACAGCTCTTAAATATTTCATTGCAGTGACCTGAATTCTTCTTTCCATCTGCTTGTTGAGGACCCAACTTTCACACCCATATGTAAGGAGAAACTTGAATATCGTGCCGTATACCGTCATCTTAGTTTTCTTTGATATTTAATTGTTTCTAATAAATTGTCTGTTTAACATGTAATATAATTTTATTGACTTTTCCATTCGTTCATTTATTTCAGTATCAGGTTTACCGTCTTTATTTATCCACTCCCCAAAATATTTCAATAGTTTTGTTTGTTCAATTTTTTTCCCGTTCAGTTCTATTGAAGCCTTCAAGTCGTCTTTTCCTATTACCATTATTTTTGTCTTTTCTATGTTCATTATTAGATTTTTCTTTTCCAAACACGTTTTCCATATTTCTAAACTCTTTTTGTGAATTTCTTTCGTTTTTAGCGTATATAATCAAGTCATCTGCAAAAGCGTTCTTCCCAATTTCAATTCGTTGCATGTTTTTGTAGCCCACTTGTAGTTTTCTTGTTTGTCCTTGTACTTATTTTATTACTTCATCCAGTACCACATTGAAGAGTGTTGGGCTCAATACACCCCCTTGCCGTAGTCCTTCCTTTGTTATAAACTCGATAGATTCGCAGTTCTCACATAAGTTCTCGTAACATTGTATATGCTCATTACACCATTTTGTGATTTCTTATTTACTCCTTTCCTACCCAAGCTTTTCCATATTACTTGTCGAGGAACTGTATCAAAAGCTTTTTCAAGATCAATGAAGGCCACATATATATCACTACTTGGATTCTTCTCTGTTACTTGTCTCAATATAAATATATTGTCCTGAACCCCTCTCCCTTTCCTAAATCCTGACTGTGAATCCTCCAACTGCGGGTCAATTATAGCTCTTATTCTTGCTTCAAGTATTCTTTCATATAGCTTCAACATTGTGCTAAGCATTGTAATTCCTCTGTAGTTTTTACACTCTCTATGGTCTCCTTTTTTGAATACTGGCACTACCACCCCAATTTTCCAATCTTCAGGTACCCTTCCTGCATTCCAAACTTTATTAAACAGCTCTGTTATTATTGCTCTCCCATTTTCCCCAAGGTATGAAATTTTGTTAAATTTTCTTTTCTTTTTCTGACTTCCTTTCCGTTTTAGATAATTGCTTAGTAGGTCCTTTTACCAGTTAAATTATAATCTATGATTATAATTTAACTGGTAACAGATATTTGGAACTACTAACGAATACGATAATGCCTGCTTTGAGGCAAATTATTAATCCTGACGACATGCAAAACATCTGGTTCCAGCAGGATGTTTGTCCGGCCCACAACACTTGGACGTGCAACATTTTTTGAGAGGAAACTTTAATGAGAGAATGGTATCAAATAATGGATAAGTGCAATGGCCTGCAAAATCACCCAACCTCACCTCCATTGACTTTTATTTATGGGGTACCACTAAGAATGAAGTATTTAGTTTTGAATACATAAAAATATTTTTATTCCGACCAACTTAAAAGAAGTAAAGAATACAATAGTTAAGAAAGACCAAGGAAGTAGTAACATAAAATTACGAGCAAATATAAATCAAGAGTAGTTGAAGAAATTAGTGGCAACATACCAGGATAGAGTTTGACAGACCTGGCAATGCCAGCAATGTCATAAACTACATTCCGTCTTATCCACTCTCTATTTTAATTTTTAATCTCCGAAAATGTATGAAAATAGAAACGATAAAAACAAAATTAAAAAATCACACCAAATTGGTTATTTTAATATACACCAAACAAAAGTTAATTTTCG
This sequence comes from Protaetia brevitarsis, assembly GCA_004143645.1. Classification (NCBI taxonomy): domain Eukaryota; kingdom Metazoa; phylum Arthropoda; class Insecta; order Coleoptera; family Scarabaeidae; genus Protaetia; species Protaetia brevitarsis. The sequence continues at coordinate 473,268 of RXPK01000081.1, read as the reverse complement.
TGATACTAAAAAAGGATGATATTACATGCATTCTGTAGCTACAAGTAATATAACTTTTTCCTTACTCAAGAATGTTCCACCCGTTTTAATACGTCAAAATCAAGAATGAGATATAATTTCAGATTTTAACAATCCATTTTTATCCCGGAAGCAGCAGCGTTGATGTTGGCCTCGCAGTTTTTAAAGTGTAAGACATTAAACGGAATTTGTAATATACCTTTAATCCGGGCTCAATTTAACTAGTTCAGCATTTATAATAGCAGTACATATAGAGGCATGCCCTACTTTGCCGCTTTCCACAGTAGTAATTTCCTAATTAAAAACTAAACATAGTTGATTAAACATTTCAGTATCAAGCCGCATATCTGCGCTGTTCCTCCATGAATATAAATTGCTACCGTGAGGTAACTCAGATATGACCGAAATAAGTGCATGCGGTTTTGAAAAATTCACAGTTCATTAGTTTTTAATGGTCAACTTCTAAAATTACAACTGGAGAGAAATCAGGTAATATCAGTCCGGTTAAATGTAATTCATGTAATTTCAGGTTGCAATATTTCATTTATAAGGTAATACCAGTTGTACGTTCGATTCGAATTGATTAGAAATGACGTTAATAACGCTAACAACACAAAACTGAATTTATATTACCTTTTATAAGTCACTTGAGGTTGTGTTAAATGTCTTATTGACGAGTAAAATTGCAAAATGTGCTTGACATCTAGAATATAGATATAATAGTTTATCAACCTTGACAGATGATTACCTACGCCATCTTTATGAAACGGTTAATCATTTAATGGCTTAGAATATTTACAGAAATAACGAGAAGTTTTGTTAGTGTGTCCATCAAGACTTTATTTTCATTTTATTTAAATTACGAGCATTTGCAGCTGTTTAGTGAAGAAAAAAAAACTCTAATAGATGTGAAGAAATGAATACATAGTTTAAAAAACAAGTATTTTCTTAGCATAATAAAACTTGTAAGTTACATTATCCACATTTATGCCACGAGAAGTGGACAATAGAAACTTAGAGGAAGATGACGTCAAAATGTTTTTACCGCGCGCATGACAATTTAATAATTTACTTTACAGTTGTATCTGTTAGTCATTATAACCAATATATATGTACATATAAAACAGATTTTTTATAAGTAATTCAGCCAATGCTTTTGTTTAAGGAAAATTGCTTGCAATGTGATTGCATTATTATAAATTATTCCCTTTATCCCTTTGGGAACTGTAGGAAAACTCACAAGAGATTTTACAAACACTGGAAAGGAAACTCTTAAGAAACTAGTTCAGAAACACTTTCTAGAATCAGTAGACGTTAACCCTAAAAGTGCGGATGACCAGCAAAAACTTGAGAGCACCCTCAAAGAGCAGACTATATGGAATAGAATAAAGATTATTTTTGTAGAGGATCTAGCCAATCCTTTCGTACGCCGACGCTAAGGCATGCCAACTCATAACCTTATCATCATTAGTGCTCAAGACTATGGAGAAACTGCTGGAGGAATGCGTTAGGGAAACATGTAAAGCAGAGACCGCTACACTCTAATCAACATGCTTTTACCTGACAGAAAAAATGATGTCATGGTGCCTTACATCAGCAATAGCATTTCTGAATATAAGAAGAGCCGTTTGATAACATCTTTTTTCAATCAGTGATAAGAGATTCTCGCAGCCGTAGAGTGAAAAATAGTTTTTGTAAGTGGTAATGAAGCTCCATGCTAGAAAAGAAACAGCTGTATTGGAAGTGAAAGCGTAGCGGGTGAAACAGTGCAGTACGCAATGATTGGCTACAGGAGGAGTTTCTTGTTGTCTCCTCTGCTGTGGGATTTTATCAGCGACAAAATTCTTGTAACACTGATTTATGTATTGAAATATCATCTGCATACTCCTGCAGATTGACTCCCAAATTCTTCTTTGATAAACCCTTCATGGTTATTTTGAATTAGGATGAGAGGAGAGCGAAAGAGAAACCAAGGATTCAGTACCAAAACTGGTATGCAGATGGATCAAAAGGAATCACAGGTTCTGGAAATGGTATATATGGAGAAGCTTTAAACCATAAAGAAAATATGTATATGTTATTAGGGTAATATTAACAATATATGTCATATACTCAATATTGTAGTGATTTTAATATTTAGCCATTCATGATATAAATTGCGTATTAGACTTATAATATCACTGGACTGTTTGACAGTCGCAGATTCAGTCACTGTGATTAATCATACACATGATTTGAACGCATTTTGTAAATTAAGAAAAAGAAAACTCGTTGGAAACTTAAAATTAGATTTTTACATTAATCAATCACAAAATTAAGTTTCAGTTGCCACTCACCAGTTAGTAAACAAAAATATAAAATTGATCTACCATACCGTGAAAAAAACACGAGTTCAGTTTTCGTTGATTGCTCCTAGAAGTTACATCATTACTTGAAGCCTATTTATATATGCATATATTTTCTAAAATAATAATTCCGTGAACAGTTTAGCATTAAAATAATTTCAGGTCAGTTCTTTTTTTTTATACACGAGAGCTTACCACAGTAGAAAATTTATGATATCGTCGTTAATTTTTAAATAATTCCATCATAGTTTAAAGCAAATTTAATACCTACTCCATAGTTTAAAGCAAACTTATAACTAAAATGGTGATCTAACAAATCCCAGAAGACATATCTTATTCTCCCGTTCCTGGAAATTCCCAATTATCTGAATTTCAAGAACATTATAAAAACGGATGCCTGAATTTTCTCCACTGATTTAGAGGTTAGATATGCCTAAATATTAATTTGCACATTTAAATATTCGTTAGAACTTACCTCTGCTAAAATAGTATTCATTAGTTATCATTTTCATTGTATTTTACTTACAAAAAATATCGACTAACTAACTGCCAACCAATTTTCTTAAAATAGCAAATAAGATGTTTAGAATATTGTAAGTCCAGATCGGAACCAAATAGTACAGGAAACTGTAAAACCAGAATTTATTCTTTTATGTTGTTATTTATAACACTGTTTATTAGATATTTATTGCATGTCTTACATTGTTTTTAACAAAATTAAAGTGTTGTTTTATTTGTGTGTTATCAAAAAAGGGTTTGTTTTAATTTTTGTTTTGTATCACTGTGGCGTCAGCAACTCAATTTACATCTAACTTCATTATATTATATCTATGAATGTATAATATCTAATTCTACCTGAACACTGTAAAACACCTTACCGCAAATTTCATTACACTGGACACACGTTTCGAGAGCAAAGTTAAAGTTATCATGATTAGTGGCAACACTGAACTTCTTACTTAAGTTCATTGTTGAGTGTAATAAACAATAATACTGACCCAATCTTTATGGTTTTTAACAAAATTTAGAAAAAGATGCTTATACAGTGAACAAAACTCTTGTAAAAAGATAATTTTAATTAAATTGATTGCATAGTACAATTTAGGTACACTATTTGTCTCAAATTCCCAATCATAGGACAGTTTATATTGATACTGTTAGTATTTAATTATTTCATCCTGCATTTACTTTAAAATCTGAATAAGTCGCGTATCGCCAACATTATCTCAAGGATAACAAAACCGCTCGCATGTAAATATCGCGTTAGATTGACGTATAACATTAATCTATACATAATGAAATCAGAATATGACCGAGATAAAAGGGTACGAAAAGAGGTTGAGCCGCATTATAACTGCACCCAACTGAATACTGCCGCGTTTGAATTACTCCGTACGCTATAATTTAGAAATTTCATTTTCTAATTAATTAGCTTTTAACATTGAAAAATAAAAATTTCCTAATGTGTAATCAACACGCAATACACACACGCGTTTGTTCGATATAATAGCATCTGTTCGTGTTACGCTATATTATAGTGGTGTGTACGCATAATTATTACAACGAAACGTAATGTTATAAAGGTATGATGTATGTATATTATTGTAATTACGTTCGTATTCGATGAATTGTAAACGTAAATCGCTTTGAACTTTCGCCTGGCAAGTTTCGTTTTATAATAAATAAATTACAATGCATTAACTGCGTTTCGTACAATCGGTTTAAGCACATACAGGTGAGTTTTTTTTATAGGGTAAAGTTAATTTATTAAATAGCTGTTAGTTGAACGAAAATTTTGATAATTGGAATATACCCCGTCGCACAGTGGTCCAATACCTTAAAAATGTGAATTTTATTCAGAAAATAAACTTTTTTTTTATTTGAACAGAAACTGTTACTATGCATTGTGGGAAGGTTGGTTGTGTTGCTACTAATTATATTTTTGACGTAAACACTCGAAAAATAGTGCAGTGGGCTATGATATTCCGTAAACAATTCCCCTGTATCGATTCTCTGATTTGACCCGTTTATAGGGAAGTGTCCCATATAGCACACAATATCCGATGGACGTCCGATATAAGTCCATTTTAGGTACAAACGTACATGGACAAAAGATGGACGTACACTGGATGTACTTGAATGTATGTACAGCGGACAGCTTGAGTTTATGTACGATGGACGAACAGGAGTGGACATTGTTGTCGTTAAGATACAAAATAATATTTTTTATTAGGTATGTTTAATGAGAAATATAATAGTAATAACTAATATTTTGTATTAGTAGATACTATGCTGTGGTAATATTTGCATATTATACGCAAGTATATTCTATATAATTAAACGTAGAAAAATACATATTTTTTATTAGCGCATAGCGCAAAATTTAGTGCTTACTCCAAATAATATTACGAATTTGTGTTCTAATCAGAACATATTTGTACATATTATATTGGAAAATTAGCAAAATATCTTTAAAAAATAATGAGTTCGTAACATCTCACACTCATTCAGTATTATTCTATATAATGTTAAAAATGTTTAAAATTTTAACAGCTTCTCTGTCCCATGCGATTGCATAGGGGCTACGCTGATTATTTTATGGACGTTAACCTGGTAAAAAATAAATATACGCAGAATAATAAAGGAATATTTAATTTTAACATGATTGTTAAAATATTCTTTCATTTTTAAATCACCCACACTTTTAACCGCGGAAGGACGACGAGGGCCGAGCTGAATCGAGCGTCTCGTAAACAGCCGGCTAAGCCGGCTTACGTTTGAAGATGGTTTGAAGTATACTAGCAGCATAACAGTTTCTAGCGTTTCGATTTTCTATAGCTAATTTGTAGAGTGAGAGTGTGTGTTAATAAAAGGTAATTATAATATATCGCACCTTTTGCTTATAGTACTTAGGTATAAACAATTATAGTTCAATTCACGAATTGTTTACCGATGCCTCACAATAGGTTATGTTCTGTGTCACAACAACTTCCATAAGCCGAAAATACCGACATTGTGGTGCATCGGAAAACATTTGTGAATTGGACTACATCTACATAATATAAGTATGTATACATATTTTCGCATTGTATGAGGATCTCTATCATCAATATAATTGTTTTGTAGATAATTTTTGCACGTATGAATTAGTCTGTATGTCATTATCATATCAACAAGTTTATATGCAGGTATACATGGTATTATATAAGAAAGGAAGTACCTCCATAGCCGGCGCCGGCTTTTAATTTTTAGGTATATTGTAACCAGTGTCGGTATTTTTTATTTTTGGTTCCGGCACCGTTTATTATGCCCTTAGCCGGCAATATAAGTTTGTTACCGGCGAACAAATAAAACATACCTATGCATTGTTGGTGAGAGTGAAACCCTTCCAAAAGTTTAAACATTTCGAAGGTATTCCAAACAGTTTTAAACACTTCGAGGATATCCCAAACAGTTTTAAACATTATAGTATCTATAATTGTATTTTTTAATTATTATTTATATTAAAATTTGGTATTAGTGCCGGTTAAAATACGTGTAACTAGCGCGGGCTACGGAGGCAAATAAAAATCAACTTCAATATAGTATATGTATAGTCGTATTTAGGTATCGGTTACTCTTGTTTGCGATCTATATATGTTGTATTATCAAAATAAATTATGAATTATTTATGAAATAATAACTTCACGCATAATTTTGTGTACACCTCTCACGAAACTATATACCTAGCTTAGCCGGTGAGAATCGGACATGAATCGGATGTGCATTATAAGAGAACTCGATGATTCTCGACAATTCAACTTACGTTTGAATTCTCGATGATTTAATCTAATCACAGTGTGACAACCTTTAAACAACATTTAATCGACAGATCTAGTTTTGTCTATTTTTTTAAATGGTCTTTTCGATTTTTTGATCAGCAAGTATTGCCAAAATTATATAGTGGTTACCCTCTATACCTAAACAACGTCGAGAAACATCTCGCGTAACCTGCGATCGCCTGCGATGATAAATATTCACTTCACTTGAAATTGGTGACATGAAATTTGTTTTGCGCAAGTGTATTGCAATATTCTTGATTGTAATTAAAAATTGCTTGATTTACTATTACGTTTTCTAATACTCTATATATTGTGACTATATGTATAAATTTGTAGGTAAGGGAAATATCCAGGCTAGGAGGAAACAATATTTACGATTTTGTGTATCGATCGGCAGGGAAATTGATCACAAAAAAATTTGCTGGGCGGAGTACAGTTTTCTTTTGGGGCGGAAAGCAAAGAAAAGTTTTCGGGAACTGAAATTAGCAACCTTACTATTAGGTGAGTTAAAAATAAATCAACAATTTTTATTTTGTATAAACCTTAGCGGTATGAAATTTTATTAATGCTTGTATAAAGCGACTGTTTGCGTAATCTGCATGTATGAAGTATTCATGATTCTTTAGGATTTTTTAAAGTAACTTCTAATTAAACTTTCGATTTTCAGAAAGTGCGCAAAAGTGTTTTCCCACCGCTACGAATAAGCAGGTGGAAACCGAAATAGTCAGATGGCTACGTCGCTGCAGCGAAAGGGGGAAAAGGAACTAAATAAATATAATTATTACGTGAACTTCAATAATAAATATATGTCTCAAGTATTTCTCTTTTAATTAATTAATTCCATCTTATCGACTGATATGGCCTTGAAGTTAATATAAAAATAAGCGATATAACTGATTTACATCAATCAAAAGTAGGCTCCATCTGTACCCCTTATAAGAGCAACAGAAGGTGTTATGCAGATCTTATATTTATGTTTAAACATACTTTTGTCTTTATAATTAATGTAAATAATCACACTCTTAGGTATTTTTTTAAAATTTATAACTAAGCGACAATATTTTAAACTGCAATCTAAAAGAAGTTCCAAATATGGATGTTCACTGTACATCCACGTTACGTCCACTGAACGTCCACGTGTTGTGTGAATGTACTTGGATCAACGTACATTGGAATTCTGAGTAGAAAAATCAGTTTCATTGGAACATCCGGAAACGCAACAACCTGTTTCGTGTATACTAGTGATTAATGTTTACTGGAATAAACATTGTAGGAATATTAACCCTCAAATCGAGAAGCGGCTTTGCTTAAACAATATTTTCAACGTAAAATGTAGCTCCAATAGTATTAGTGATGATTCCAAGCTTCATAATTCAGGATTAATCAGAGGAAGAACGCTGCCATACTTGGCAGCGAGAGCAGAATTTTAGTATCACATCTACATGGCAGGAAATTCAATTTACCTGTATGACAAATAGGACAACCTTAATGCTACTTATTAAAAATATCTATTTACTTAAGGCGATCGTCAGTGATAGTTGTTACATATGACAACAAGTGATAGATATAAATTTAGGTTTTAGTTATGCACTTAAAATGATAACTATTACATATGACAGCATTCATTCATTTCATTCTTGGTGGGCACTTAAAATCCGGGCGCTTGAGCTAGGTGCTCATTGTACCACCTCTATTGATTCTCTTATTTCCACTCGAGCAGCTTGGTGTTCTCTATAAAGCCCAGTATCTTGCCCAGTGGAAACTTGAGAACCTTCGAAGGCTCCCAATAGATCTCTCCCGAAATATTTCTGCCTGAGTACCTTCAATTCCTCACATGTGCAGATTATATGTAAACTCGTTTCCTCCTGTAGTTCGCATCTTCTGCACCACGGTTCGCTTACTTGGCGTGTGTTGTATAGATGCTGTTTCTGGGGAAAGTGCCATTTACCAGCTCAGTAGTGGTTTTAACTTCTTTCTCACTGCGCTTGAGTAAGTTATCAGAGAAACTACCATCCCCATCCCTTATCAGCGTTTTGGTATGGAGTTGACCTTCAGTCGACCTCCATTTATTTGTACTTTCTTTATATAACCAGGTCCAGATCTCCCTTCTTGCGGTATTCTGAGTAATCCCCCATACGGGCTCTGGACGCTATGTTAGGCATTATTATTCTTACTATTATTACTATTACTACTACTACTTTTACTATTACTACTACTATTATTACATATTATTATTGCTATGTTTATTATTATATTGTTATATAACTAAATCAACAACAACAATTAAGCCGTAGGACACCACATCGCACTTAACTTTCCACAAAACTATTGCTATCTCTTGCTGTCACGAAACGATATGAGAGACGGCAATAGATTCAGGTAGGTACACATCGATACGTGTCTTACGACTTATTGTAATCTTCTGGTTTTATTATTATTAAGTAAATGAGAGTTATTCAGCTGCATAACCTCATAATTGCATATAATATCTATTATTAATATTATTATTATTATTATCATCATTATTATTGCTGTTAACATTTAGAATATTGATATTTACCTAACAAACTAGTAAATAACCTTTTAAATCATAATCAAAATAACGTCATAATCTACTTACGTTTTTAGAATGATGCCTGCTTCCAAAACCCAATGTCATAATTAGTAATTATTGTTGATTCCGGGTTATTACAAATCGAAAAAAAAATGCTCAGGCCCCAAAACAGCATACTAAGTATCAATATAACATAATCGTGTTCAAAACATATGTTTAGAAGGCTAAACAAAAAAAATATTGTCCACTATTAATAAAGTTTGCGTTTTCGAAGTTTTGGACCACTGTGCGTCGGTCTATTTCAAATTTTAAAGCCGTCTATAAGTAATGCATTTCATCGTGCAGCGTTGCCATATTCGTAACATGTAGGTGGGCAGATCACATTGGTGGGGTGACTACAATACCGTAGCAGGCGTAACAGTTGCTAGCTTATTGGTAGATTATAAGTATGCTCGTAACAACGATAACATTTGAGAAGAAAAGAACTACTTTCTTGACATGTCAAAGTAATTGTAACGGCAGGTACAACACTTGTCTATATGACGTTTATAAGTATGTGGCAACTGTGTCGGTATTTTTTATATAATAGTAGGATTCAAGCTCTCTCGGGGCCGACACGGTATATTGTTGTAACAGCTTCATAATCTGAAAATATTTTAAGTACACCGAGTGATCCGTAAGCTTACAAGGAGTAATAAGATAATTTATTTAGATGAAATACCCTGTACATAAGTAGCTTATTGTGTTCCATATTAAATATTGAATATCTTTTGTTATAAATATATGCAAATATTTTTATTTTCCATTTTAAATATTTGGAATTTTATTTGTTTATGATTTTTCATAAAATATTAATTATATCGTAAACTGAAAATAATGTGTTCCTATAGCATAAGCTTAATAAAAAATTTAAAGCTCATATAGCGCTGTAAAATTGCACAAAAAATATAGGGTGTTTCATTAAAAAAAAAATAAGTTTTTAGCAATTAAAGTTATCCTATTTCAACCTTCGTTTACGATCGCACAGTAAAAAAAAATTGTAAATCTAATGTGGTTTTAAGATGCAGCGAATTTTATGCTGTAACACAACGGAAACTGATTGTCCTATACCGTTTGGAAAGAGACAAACTGATCCGTAGATGCAATTCCGTAATTTTTTGAAGAAAATTGAGAACCACCGAAAAAATATTTATAACAAAAGATATCCAGGATTTAATATGGAACACGATACGCTACCTATATACAGGGTGTTTCATTAAAAAAAACTTATTAGTCCTTACAAACTTACGGATCACTCGGTATACTTAAAAATATTTTCAAATTATGAAACTGTTACAATAATATATATTTCAACTATCAACATGTTAACTCAGATAACAGTTATTTAATAAATTAACTTTGTCATTTAAAACACTCACCCTGTACATAAAATATTACTTTACAAAATAATATGACTGAATAAATATATAAGTAACTCAGTCTGGCCTTTTCGCCATTTATGAGAAAAGAATGCAATTCCGTAAAATATCGTTTCGCTATTGTTATTACAATGTGTTATACGTGAATAAATTAATAAAAATGCAGTGTCACCGATAATTTAATGATAATTCCACGCCGCGTAAGATAAAGTATAATTGAATATATCACGTTACCTTCAAATTAGCGGCAAAAAAAAAACGTGGTAATTCAAAGTCTTGAATTATGTAACGGAAAGGTCATGAGGACCGCACCTTAGTCTGTATGCATGATGGATGAAATGTCAATTTGTTCCAGATCTGCATAAGTAGATGGAAATTTTTCAGGAAACGCTAACCAGTGGTACTGCTGAATCACCCTGGGGTTATACGAGATTTATATCCATTTAATGCTACTTTTTATGCGTGTGTTAGTGATATACGTAAATGAAAATTCGAAAAAAAACTACTCTCTGTTGTGTGTTTACATTGGATTTTCTGTAATAAAGTTGGAAAGTAATAATATTGAATCAGTTTTAGTAAACGTGGAAAATTAAATAACTGAATACCTGGTAGATAATATCGATTTTCCTGCGTAAGTGGTGAACTTTACGTTGGATTTTTTCAAAAATATTATCCGTCAGCAAACTACAAAAACGATAGTACGAAGATATATCAGAAAATAACGAGACTAGTGCTGTTAGTACACAAATGAAACATTTATTTGAAAATCTTCTACAATTATACTGCAATTCTTTGCAATACACTGATCCCCACCATTTTGTCTACTTATCTGTTATATTTTGTGTTCACAGTTTTATAGTTGATGAAATAATTTCGCACTGTTGTTTCTGTGCTTAAAGTGTTTAGAATATCAAAAGCAATTAACGATAAAAAATTGTTTGAAGTATTAAATAAGGCAATTGAAGATTCTGATTGTAGTGGATAAGAAATGATGCTAAAATACGACCATCATATATTTCAAAAAACTATGACAAGTTTAGAGAAACAGTTGCTGCTGTACACGTAAAGTTTTCACAAGGTACAGATAAAACTAAATCAAAGTTGGTAAAGTGAAGAAACTATATATCCTTTCCATTCAATATTTTATTACATAGTACAACTAGTTTCGGCTTTCTGACATCTTCAGGTACTCTACAATACATAAATGCAAAAATCCATATTTAAATTTAACAATTGTTTATAGTTTGCAGATTATTTTTTATGTATTATTAATTCCAATGTTAACATAATACCTAATACTTTCATAAGCGTCGTAAAGATGATACAAAACAAAACAAGTCGATATATAAAATTTTGTAAAATACCCAAAGATTTTAATGATTTTATATAATTATGTTGTGTATTTAAATGTATAGCTCTAACTGAGTTCTATTGAATTCGTAAAATAATCATTAAAATCTTTTAGTATTTCACAAAATTTTATATATTGACTTGTTTCGTTTTGTATCATCTTTATGACGCTTATGGAAGTATTAGGTATTATGCTAACATTGAAATTAATGATACATAAAAATAATGTGCAAACTATAAACAATTGTGAACTTGGGTCCCCTGGTATCGGCTTTCGCAAATTGATCTTCCTATACCTGCTTATGCTGATGACATTAAAATATTCTCGGAAATTTCTTCTATCGATGATGCATGTGGACACAATAATTGATTGGTGTAACAACTTCAAACTTAAATGTTGAAAAATGTTGCTCACCCACACTCGTTTATCCTCCCCATATTTATCGATCTAAGCGCAAGGGTAGCACTTTAATTCGCAAATCTGAATATAGGGGTCTTGGAGTACTTTTTGATAATACCTTTACCTTCCATATCATTGACATATGTTCTACGGCTATGAACTCTTTTGGTTTTATCATACGTATCTCTAGATACTTTAAAGATATTTCCCTCTTAAAAACGTATTATGCGTATCTTATGAGTAAGCTTGAATATGCTTCTTTGATGTGGAACCCATTGTGTGCGTATGACTCTCTATACTTAGATACTATCCATCGTAGATTTTTAAAATTTTTGTCATGTAAATCTGATGGAATCTCTCCTGAAAGATGTGTCCCTCTGGACGAATTACTACAAAAACATGGCATGTTGGCGTTAAGCGTGAGAAGGGAGGTGATCTACAAGAAATTTCTCCGAAAATTACTTAACAATAATATAGATTGCCTCTTCATTCTTAACGTATGAATTTTTCTGGGCCAAGATTGAGCTCAAGTCATAACAGCACATTTCTTGTTCCTTTTGTGAGCATAAGACGGGCGCCAACTTACACGCTTTCGAAGGTGACTAATAGGCATGAAGATGATTTATTTAATACGATTTCATTTTTCTTAATTCAATTTGATTTTTTTAAATTTTTTTATTATTATTTTTGTATTTTAATTTGCATACAATTAATATTATTATCTTTTCTTATGCATTGTGTATACATTTATTTTATATATTATCCTGTAACTGGACATTGCCTGTTGGATATAAAATGCCTATTATTATTATTATTATTATTGATTAATAAATTTAAATATCGATTTTTGCATTTATGTATTGTAGAGTGCCTGAAGATGGCAGAAAGCCGAAACTAGTTGTACTATATACTAAAATATTGAATGGAAAGAACATATCGTTTTTTCACTTTACCATATATACTTCATTCTTTAGGATCACAATGAATAAATCAAAGATGTTTGGAATTCTAAAGCATTCTATGACGGCAACGAATAAAACAGCTGTAACATAAAATAATTTTATTTATTTTTAATATATAATAACTCGGAATACATATAGGAATATAAATGCTAAATATAATTTAATACCCAAAGAATTAACAATAAAATGGAATAAAATATTACAAACACTTTGCACATCAAACAGTTAATCTATTCTTAGTTTTACCCCTGTAGTGTATTGTTTTTTTTTTTCGGAAAAATAAACGAAGCCATGGACATCGTGTCTTATTTAACCAATTCTCTTGCTTTTATCATTTATAAGTACGTTTTGCAATCTCAAGAGAACGAGTACCTTAATTACAGCACCTATATATGTACTACATTTTGCATGACAATTTTGAAACTTATTACATCTAGCACCTATTGATTACGCTTACAACGCTAGGCAAATTAGATTATCTTTTTTTCATTTCCATAAAAGTAAAGTAATGATACTAAATGAAAGTGTAAACGCTTGGAGTTCCGCTGACATTTATAGCTGTAATTATTCTTACGTAAACGTAAGTTCAACTAAATAATAATTATTTATTGAACTGTGCACCGCAAGGATATGAATTTTATTTCGCTATGGACATTTTATTTTAGTCCAAATAAATAACTACGATTATAAGTAGAAAATTGCGAGAATTGAAAATTACCATACAAGGAATATGCCTATTTCTAAATGTTCGTTATATACGAAATACTAACAACATTTTTTGCACTATTCAATCTACTATGAAATCCATAAACTATAAAATGAAATATTTTCGTAATTCATGTACAAGTATAGGTTATTTTCATTATTAAATTGAATCACATTTAGACTTACTAAATATCCACTTTGATCGATTAAGTTTAGATACGAAATTCATTTAAAAACATAAATTGAAAGGTTTCTTACAAATGCACACTTTGGTAGATTAAAGTTTTAATCGAAATAATAGGCAGTGAAACAAATGAAATATTTTGTCAGCTTCCACTTGGACAGTGACTATATATAAGCAGACTGATCAAGTCCATATAAAAGCGAAATAGCTCTAAAAATTGTCGATAGGTGCCGATAACATCCATAAATTACCATATAATGCAGTTGGATAATTCTCGGATAAAGGTGTGGGTCAGCGCTATCTAGGAATAAATTTACCAAACCAAGCCGGGTATAGGTATCTTTTATTGTGGGTGAATATCCGTATAAAAATCCATTTCCATTTTTCTAATTTTCAAATGTATTTATAATACATACAATAGTTTGATAAGTGTTATAATAATAAATATTACTCATGTAATTACGATTAGTAATATGAACTGTTAAAATTCAACTTTTCAAACCTACGATTACGACAGTGCTCGTATATGAGAGGGAAAATCTCTTTTTAGAGGGAATTTTGAAAGTTAGAGGAAAAAACTTTTGTTTCAGAGGGAATTATTGAATTTATTGATGATTTTTTATTTATTTGCTTTAGTTTAATTAATTTGTTATTTTATCGTGCATTTATTTTAATTTATTGACAAAAGTAATAAATTTGTATTTACCGCCTAAAAAATCAGGAACTGCAATATCAAAACGGGAATTCTACTTGTCGGCGACGGGAATTATCAATCAAAATACATACGAACACTGGATTACGATTCAAAGCAAAGACCGATTGTCGATAAGTAATAAGTAGTTGGTCAGAACAAAATAACCTCTCAATGTAATCGTTTCTTCTTTGGTATTGTAATTGAAATCGAATAATATACAAATATAACTATAATATACATAGGTATGATATGCAGTACGCAGAGCATTACGGGTATTATGCCAATAGAAATATTCTTTCATAATTCATCACCTACATATGAGTTGTACATAATGAGACATTTTGTACTAGTAAAGCGTGTAAAAATTCTTTTATTTTTCTAGTAACATCTGTTTAGAATTCTATATTCTCTGCAGGTAACAATAATAATTTATAGCATATTATAATCCTGTTAGAGGTTAGAAACGTTTCTTCAAGATGATATTGTAAAAATTCCACCATATGTTCTCTTAACGCTATCGATTCAATAGGCCTTTGTATTACTAGATTTTTTTGGGTGGATATTTACGTGTTTATTTTGCTTTATTGCCGGTATTTTCTTATCATCTAAAGAACATGCCGCGCCGTCATCGAAACCAGGTAATATGTAAAAGTTTTTACAATCTATTTATGTCCTGTCTTTCTTTTTGCAATTTCTACAAAAAAGCTGGATTACATGTTTTGATTTTAAAATTTCAAGCTTCGGCTTAATATTAAATTTAAAAATATGAACAAAAAGAGCCTATAATATATCAAAACTGTTTTTATAAAATTATTGTTACAAAAATTTTGTAGTTTTAATTATTCTTATGGGGATTTTGGCATAGGCTTGCTCCTTCAACTGAATAAGAAATTAGCTATTAAAGTGCTCGTTTTGCAATATTCTCACTTTTAATACTTACATATATTATAAATAACTACCCTCTTGGCAAAATTTAAATTTCCAACAATTATTTTTAGTAACTTCAACAGAAAGACTTCAAAATAACTAGTAATCTAATACAAAACCATTGGTAATTTCCTGTTTCAATGTTGAAGTTACTAAGAATAATTGATCATATACTCATTTTTGTACAGGTAAGAAAAAAAAAAATACTATTTTAGATTTTTAATACTAATAAGAAACGATAAAAATATATACAGCGTTTATAAAGTTTGAAAAAAAATGATTTTCTACACAGAAAACAGAAATATAAATAAAAAAAAATATTTAAATCGCGAATTTAAACATAAAAATGGGGTTAATAATCAGTAAAATATATATATACTTCACTATAGTATAAAAAAGTGTCATATCAATTTTATTATAAACCTCAGATAATTAAAAATTATTTTTCAAAAAATACTAATTACAAGAATCACACCTGTATATACGAAAATTTTAAATCGTAACAACATTTTTTTGGTTTGCTATAATTGAAAACCTAAAAAATATAAATGGCATATCATTTTACATAGTTCGACTAGCATACAAAATGCAGCGCAAATTTGAAGTAAAATAATTTTAGGAATTTAAATTCCTTGTTGGGTAAACATCCGGCAGCTTTGCGATCTACACTTGCGCCTCACTAATCCCCTTAACATTTTTTACCCATCTGTGATTGTTTCCATTTATTTATGACTTTTACTACTAATACGAATACCGTATACTCATGATCGATTTTGTCCCACCTTACTACATTAAAATCTGGTCACTTTACAATATAGGAAATGCAAACGTACGCAACTTTTCATTATTGCGTTTGTTTTTCCCACAATTTAAATATTGGCTTTTGTTGCTTGCCATGCCTTTCACGTGGCAACAAACTACCATTAATACGGACTAAATCCAAAAAAAAATATTTTATGTTATATGCTACCGCGCTATCTGTGAACTAAATGCCCTCTACTCATGTGTGCTGCTCAACTCATCATCTGTAAACACGGTTCAGAGCTAAGATAGGCATTTCGCTTCCCCCGCCAGTTTTGGATGTAGAAACACTAGTGACATCTGGATTTGCCATCCAAAGGGCCACTTTTAAGCGCAACATTTTTCCTATAAGCTTAATCAGTCTACTTATATATAGTCATTGCACTTGGACAATGATCCTTAATATTGTCTTGACAAGATATGCTATTGCTATTCCACGTAAGTATGTATAACATAATAACATGAACAGAATAACAATAAATTAATCTGTAAAGTAAGTTTAAAATTTCAGTTCATAAAGCTATAGTTTCTGTTCAACATGACCTCCATTGTATTGTGTTATTTCGCCACAGGTATAACGAATTCGATTTTTAAGATAGTTTAAGTAATATAAACTTTCTGCTTCACAAAATTCCACACAAAAAAATCTAAAATAGAGAGATCTGGCGATGCCTCTGGCCAGTTGATGCTTCTCTATTATTGCCATTACATTTGATGTACACAATTGACATCAATTTTTTTATCATTAGAATAATGATCACCCCATTTTGTGCTACTTTTGATGAAAATAATAATAAGTTTGAATTTTCCTGAGTTAGTTTGATATCAAAGTTCTAGTAATCATTGTCACCGCCTACCTTTTTAAGCGATGTGTTCAATTCATCTAAACGTGCATTTGTAATAAACTTTTCAATTTATGTTTTCAAATGATTATATAACTATGCTATATGGTATATCTTCGAAAAGAGATTTCTTAGAGTTTTAGAATACGTAATAAAATTTGGCACATTCCATTTAAATTTTTGTATGTGTTTGCTATATCTGACACATTTGTTGCTCAATTGTCTTTTATTCTAAGGCATATAATAGGGAATTAGATGTAGAACAGCTTTAACATTTTCTCGTATCTCTAACAGCAGCCATCAAATATCTGGTGTGACAGCTAAAATCAAACAGACTGTATAAGTAATTGTTTAGCGATGTGGATACTTTCTTCTACATTGACACTTTTCTTTGTATTTTGTTTTATAATAAGAAAAGGCAGAATTTGCTAGTTAGGGATCATTGACATATACAATATAAAGCAATGGTCTAAGCACACTACCTTTAGATACACCTCACATTAGATTTGCAGTCAGATGTTTCACCCTCTATATCAATATAATGTGGTCTATCCCTTAAGTAGCTGGAAAATCATTTCTGTGTTATACTTCTAACCCCATAACGTTCCGGCATTCTAAGCAACATATTATAATCTACAAGGTTAAATGCCTTGCTTAAATCCACAAAGCATTCTATACAGGATTCACGTTAATCTATGCAACTATGTATGCGTCATACAAAATAATGGTTGCACGACTGCTTCCACTATTTTTGTTCCCGTAGCGGATAGTTCGATCGGAGGATATCTCTAAATTAAGGTCACTCTCGTCTGCCTTATAAACGTGGTCCTATCTAACAGTGCTAATTTTAGGTTTAATTTCATCGTGTGATAAATTTTGCTGTATTACCAGATACAATCTATGCACTTTTTTGAAATGTGATACCTACCAATAGCTAGTCCAAAATGAAAGATAGTCAATTTCATCTTTTAATAGCAGCGCCTATCTGTTGACAGACTATAGGAATCATATAATCTACACGTGAAGATCTGCAGATGAGGTTTCAATCAGGAATCTTTTTTAATAACTACATATGGGCACTAAAGACATTTCCTTATACAGATAGTTTTTTAAGCTTAACAATATCTGATAGCAATCGTAAATTCAGCAAGTATGCGATATCAAATGCGCTAATCGAATATGTTTCAAATAAATAATGGTAAATAATGGATAAATGAATAAATTGGCTAAAATAGCTTCAAGTTTCTCTAATTCGCTTATTGAAATTTTAAAAATTACGAAATGCACTCAATTACGCAAATTATATGCATTTATTTTTAAAATATGCATTTATTGGTAAATATGCAATAATATGCGCGATAAGAATGATGTTATTTTATTTAAAATTATCTGAAACGCTAAGAAAACTTTAAATTAATTCGAAGCCGTTCAGCAAACAAATATATAAATGCCTATATATCCGGCCCTTACTCGTAAGGAATACTCACTTAGTTATATTCAGGTACTTTTGATGTGAAACGAAAAGCGAGAAGATAATGTTGCATTGCAAGATTTCTAAAGATGGGTTTTAGAACATTTTTGACTGGTTTGCTATCTCTTGTTTTTTTCAAATGAATTTGGTTGTAAACACAAAATAAATCAATGCAAAGGCTGTGATTTTTTTGTTTTAATTATAACAGATAGAAGATTTTTTAATTTAATCGGAAATCCAATAATATACATGCCCTCTTGTAAATTCATTAATCTTTGGCACCTGAATTCAGGAGCATATTTAAAGATCATAGCGATACGAAGAAACCAATTTAGAAACTCCCATCCGTTGAATCAATAAAATAGTGTGGAAAGATATGTATGTACGTCTGCTCAAATCTTACGGTTACATTCCATCCTGCCCTAATAAATTGTGCTTTCCTCTTGTCGGCATTAATCGTACAATATTTTATTGGAGTTGTGAAGAACCATTAAAAATCCAGACTGACCCGTAATTAATTTCCACACAAATTATAAAAAAATAAAACTAGAACGACGCACACTCGTACAGGCAGATAGCAGGGCACCGATACATACGCTCCCATCCAGTTATCCATGGGAAAAGCAAGTTAACCTAGCCGTTCGCCGAGGATGGCCCATCTTCTTCCAACTACGTCCGCTGTTCGCTCCGTGTATACTTTTATCTCCGTCTATCTCGGTCACGTTCGCTCCGAGGCATCAAACATTTCCAAATGACCGTCGTCGCCCGTAGCCGGGGGAAAGAAACTAGAAGAGTTCTTCGGTTTTTGTTCCTTTTTCCGTTTGTATCATTATACTCGGTAGGTAAGTAGGAGCGTGTAGAAGGAACACGATATTTCAAATTAGTTAACGAATAATGTGATCGCTTAATGTGAATTACAATCAGAATTTAAGGTATAAATCATGGTTGATTAGCCGTTATTAGTTTTGTGTTTTGAATACCTAGGTGTTTCTGTTTTACTGGAGTAAAGTATGGTGGTAATACTGTATTGGAATTGAAACCATCGGCAAGGAAGGCCAGTTTTTTGGGATGTGCATGTAATGAGATGCTTAGACTGCATTTTATTTTAAATTTAATTTATTATTTAATTACTTAATAAAAAATAATTGATTTCAACCTATTTAAACATATAAAACATTTAGAAGTTATAAGGTATTTTTAGTTTTATCTAATCTGTGAGTGTGTGTGTGTGTGTGTGTGGGGTGGTGTAAGCGGTGTCGAGCACATGGGGGAGCGTAGGTACGCAAGCGAACAAGAAATCGGCAGTCAGCGGTGTAAGAGATTGGACGCGTGGTTCGTCTGGAGCATGACGGTTGTAAGGTCTGCCATTAAGCAAAAGCCACAACACATTTATATATTGTTTAAAGTGCATCGCGTAGCGAACTAATGGTAGTCCCGTGATTGCAGAGTAACTCGGCCAATTTGTTGCTACTCGGACAAGAATACCAGATATTGATAAAAATAAACGCGTAACAGATTAGCGTGTCCCCGTGATGGTGGAAGAGTCTGGCAGTTGATTTAGTGATGAGGAATAAAACCTCATAAGTGAGGAATCCAGCAATCAGGTATTAGATTGTGTATTAGCTGCGACCTGAAGTGTTGTGCTGCCGTATGTTGGGAGTTTCCTGATCCAGAGAGTCCAATGACGGAGATAGTCCGAGCCGACCTACGAACGAAACCACTGCCTGTATCGAAACCCAAACGACCTCGCCTAGAGCCGAGGGACCGCCAAAACCACAAGTGCTATCGGCTTATTGTATTGGTTTATTATTTGTAAAATCCGAAATCATAATCTTATTTACTTTTTACTTTAAATTTAATATTCTATTCAGTCAGTAATATATGAGTCAGTAATATAATTCATTATTTCTTTACCACCAAATAATCGTTATGTTTTATTTGTATATTTTCTGCGTTCATTGTTTTCAAATAAAATATTGTAAAGGCGAAATCAATTTCTTTTATTAGTTTATTTTGTTATTTAGTATACAGGGTCGAATTATATTTAAAATACTCGTAGAACCGCACGATCTGAGAGCGGTTAAATTATTCGACAGAAGAGTTTCATGGCAGCTTTTTATTTATTTCAATCAAACGACCACACCTAGAGCCGAGGGACCGCCAAAACCGCAAGTGTTACCGTCTTGTTGTATTGGTTTATTATTTGTAAAATCCGAAATCATAATCTTATTTACATTTTACTTTAAATTTAATATTCTATTCAGTCAGTAATATGTGAGGGGACCCATTCATTATTTCTTTACCACCAAATATTCGTTATGTTTTTATGTGTATAATTTTCTGCGTTCATTGTTTTCGAATAAGATATTGTAAAGGCGAAATCAATTTCTTTTATTATTTTATTTCGTTATTTAGTATATAGGGTCGAATTATATTTAAAATAATCGTAGAACCGCACGACCTGAGAGCGGTTAAATTAATCGACAAAAGATTTTAATGCTAGCGTTTTGTTTATTTCAATCAATCGATAGAAATATTATTATTTAAAAATCAGAACCCAAATCTTATGGCGCCCAACTAAGAAATATAATATTCATAAGTAAATTAACGACCCATTTAGATAAAGGATAAAACCTGTTCCATTACATCTGACGCAAAAACGTGGCACGATAAAGCGTACCGTTGCATATTCGCAAATACATATATATGAAAAAATTATTAACAATCGACTTGTCAACTACCTTCACTACTACAATTTGATATCACCGACACAGTTTTATCGCGGGGAAGTCAACTACCGTCGCGATATATTCCGCTTTAGATCGCATATATCATAAATTGGATATCAGACAAAATGTTAGTTGTTTACTTTTCGATATCTCCAAAGCAATCGATGTTATTTCTCATTCTGTTCTGCTTCAAAAATTATCGCGCATCGGCATTCGAGATGTGGCACACGATCTTTTTAAACAATACCTGACAGATCGCAGAATAACTGTTTTTTGGTAGACTGGTGCACACAACACTGTTAGGTCATTCTACTGTGTTGTGTTACTGCCGGTGTTCCTCAGGGGTCGGTGTTGGTACCAACAATGTTTCTGATTTATGTCAACGAGCTCTCCGTTACTGTTCGACCGGATATTTTGTCTCAATTTGCCGACGATACACTTTATTTAGGAAAACTAAATTATTACAAATTATCCCAACCCCGTGCTCCACCTAAAGAAGGTACTACACCTATTCTAAGTACTATATGGGTTCCATAACAATTAAAATGATCCTACTCTAACTAAATAATTTCCCTATGATTCTTAATAACAAAAATATAATACGGTAGCCTCACGACCATATGAATACTACTTTTAAGAAATGATAAAATATGTGTAATGTGATTAGCTCACATAATCGCGAGTCTACTGTAAATCAGTCAGCTATCAGTTATTATTAAATGCGCCCATGGAACGACTTTCGTTATCTCCCAGCATTCGCCAAGGACACTGATTATATATAATATACTTATATAAAATCAATGGCCACGGAGTAAGGGAAACCATGGCAAAAACTTACTCTGGAGGATCTGGGAAGAAGTCCCAGGCCTTATTACTGATAGCCGCAAATTATTATTATCCTTCTGAGTGCCGAAGAAGCAGCCTCCGCATCTCCACAAATTCCGACAGCCCTGCCGTTCTCGCGTAGCTGCTCCCTTTTTCACACATTCAGAGGTTGAAACAGGAAAGATGACCTAAAAAACAAACAAAACAACAGCAGTACCTATTCTAATACTTAATAATAACTTAATCCTAATTATTCTAACCAAGAGTAATTAAATAAAGATTTATATTTTAAATATTTGTAGTTTAACACCAATTCCAACCACTAAAGATTATAAAATATTCATTTATAAGCGTGCTACCCTACTAACTATCTAAATATCATGCCGTAGCATATCTAGTGCTTTAGCAACATTACTAAAAAATTCCCACCATTCGATCGACTCATTATCTCTAATATCTGTTTCGCGTCGCGGCCAATTTAACCCCCTAGCTAATGCCCTAACCTCCGTACGCGACCGCCACTCATCAGTGAGTGACATTCAAATAAGACATGGCCCGCTGTATCTACCCCACCACACTCACAAAGCGAATCATTAACCCTCCCAATTCTACATAAAAATGATTTAAAATTAGATACAGGTTGCGTCGTTGCCAATTCGTTAATTTGGAGGCTTTCGAGTTCTTTGAGCGAGCTTGTTTCCGACATGGTAAAGTACTGCGAGGAAATTATTTAACCTTGAATTGCGAAAAGATCAGTCTGATACGTTTCCGTACTATTACCAACGACCACCTGAACAAATATGTTCGAATAAACGAAAAATCCATACCGGAACTCCCCAACTACAATTTTTTGGGTTTGACAGCCGATTTACGCTTAAAATATAGAAAGCACTACGCAGGCACTGAAAAAAAACTTTCTTCCACCCTTTATGGCGTTAGAGTTTTACGTGGTTGCGTTAACCTATGTTTTCTAACATCATTCTATTACGCCTATGTTGAATCGCGCCTTCGATATTGCTTAATTTTATGGGGTTCGTCCCCTGATGCCACCAGACTGTTTCTTCTTCAAAAGAAAACAGATACATGGTTGGGGCAAGTACACGGACACCATGTCGACCTATATTTAAACAACTAGAAATATTGCTTCTAGCGTCATTATGTACAGGGTATTTCACGTAAGTGGTTCATTAAAAGTTTATGTTGTTCTATTATTTACTTATATTTGAGATTTTTGGCACCATTATCTGTTCGATTGGAACTATAAATGTAAAATGCTTTAACCAAAATATCACTTCCGGTTGACCGAAAATGGATGTCAACTTTGTTATTTTAAATAGAATGATCTAATTTTTTATTCATTTTTGGATTCTATGACCATAAATACTGCTGCGGTTAGACAACCCAATTTGCTGAGTGTATTTTGTTGGCATATTTGCTGGTTATTTATTGGTTGTTTTCTTGGCTAAAACAGCTGTTATTCAATTTATCGAGAATTTTTCACAATTTTATTTTGGTTTGTATAAATTTAGTTAAAGAGTTTATTGTATCATTTTAAATTTTATAGTGTTTTTTTTATATTTAATCCATTTATTCAATTGTCTATTGTTTGCTTGTGTAGATTTAATGCGGATTTTATTATATTTTGTCGTTGAATTGTTTTGCGTCTGCGTTGTTGGGGTGAGTAGAAGCATTGTTCTTGCAATTAGTTTTTCTTTTTTGTAAATTTCTAGTAATTGTCCACAGTTAGTTTATTTTAATTTGTGAAACCACGTGGATAGAAATTCAAAGGTCGTGTATTTTGGATAATCTTCCTGAACAAACAAAACTTTTGCTTTGCATAGGAAATAGCATTGTCGTATTTTAATTTAGAGTCAAGTGCAGTTTTTATTTTAGGCCAGAACCTTCGTTCAAGGTTTTTTCTGCACAATCTGTAATTTAGCCCATTGTTGAAATAAATTGATTGTTAATTAACGTCATTGGGTTAAAAATTCTGTTCTTTTAACAATTTACTTTTCGTGGTTAGATTCAAGTGTTAATTCGCGAGGGTAACTCTGAGGTTAATAGTTCTTTTGTTCAATTTAAGATCTTATCCATTGAGCTAGCTAATTTTATTTTTCTTTTTCATTTTAAAATTCATTTTGCATTTTCATTTAATTCAATCAGTCGTACTCACCTCTACGAAACAAGTCCCAGATATAGGGCAATAACTTTTTACAATCGTTTATCTGCAATAATAAAAGAGTGTCGTTCTCTTTCGAGATTTAAAAGCGAATTAATGTCCTATCTGAGAGCTAATTTATTTTATTCTGTTGGTGAGTTCCTAAATAGCTAGTTACACTCAATTTGCATGCAATTAGTTCAGTTATATATCTACCTATATCATCCTATATTGTTGACTTATTTTATGTGATTTTATTTTTTATTTGTACATGATGTTATTATTTATTTCTTTATATATTTTTTTGTGATGTACTATACACTCTTTTCTTTTGTATTTTTGTGACACTGTCAATGTTCCTGCGGAATTCATGGCAATATATACATTATTATTATTATTATTATTATTACTATAATTAACAGCATCGAACGCATTACAGTCTATTATTTATATTATGGTTGCTATGTCAATTTTATATTTATTACGTAACATCACGAAAAGGTAGAAAAAAGGTAACATGATCATAAAAATGGTAGCAAGAAAACCGTACATCAACAAATGATATACAATCCACTACCCGCTAACCGCGATAATTTGTTTATGAGCGCCGCGTGAAGAAGTTTCGGTCGTAAACACACATTATGCACCTGGTAGTACCTAGAACTTGGTTTCTTGTTCGTCGTGTGACGCGCACCATGCCGGCCACCCCCTCGGGCTAAGCAAACCAGGCCCTATCGTAAGGAAGTCGAGATTGTATAAGTAACCTCACAGCATTAATACACTAACTACATCTTTGTTTGCATCCATCGCGTAAATTTCTCACCAAACAGAGAAGATATTACCGCCCGCTGTTGCATATTATAAATTTATCCTTAGAATATTGGTTTCTTTTGTTGGAAGAGTTATAGTTACTGCGGTAATATAAAATTTATTTGAACTCATACAAGAAATTCTTGTTCGGAAATTTTAATTTTAATCCATACAATCTATGCGAACCTCGTTAGTTTAATTTTAAAGAAGGAATTTGAAATAAATGTTGTGTAGATGCATGGGTAGGTTTCTCTATAGAAACATATAGGGAAAAAGGAAAATTTGGACATCTTTATAGGTGATGAATGAGATAATCAAATAGTCTGCCGTTATTTCGTACAAAAAAAGGGTATTTCATCAAAAAATATGTGGGTATATTCAATACAGTTCATCATAACACATTTATTTATGAAAACTAAATTATTACAAAATCATCCCAACCCGTGTATCATAATACAGTCAATACGAAATTATTGTTAGTACTATATGATTGATAAGCAGTTATTTCCTTTTAGATGTTTTTTAATCAGTATATACACAGTATACATTAATGTAATGTATGTATTAAGTACTCAATTATTTATACAAGTAATTGTATAAATAATTCATTTGTGCTCTGATGAAAGTCTAAAATCCATTGCATCACCATAAACATTATTAGCACGTTAGTTTTGCTGTTTTTTGTAATAATGTTTTGATCTAGGCAAAGCGTGAGTCGATTATTCAATTAAATAGTAAGAAAAAAAAAATATTTTCATAAATTAATCTCCACACCAGTTTCATCTTTATGAATAACAAGACAGAGAGGTACAGATTTACAGGTTTCATATAGAATCATTTTGGATTGATAGCATATTCAAAAGATTCCTCTATTAATAGGTAATTCTATGTAAAATCGTATTTTTTATATTAGTATAGATTTGTTTACACTAATTAACCATAATCTCAAATTATCCTGTGACTACAGAGTGATTCGTGCAGAAAGTTTCGTGATATAGTGATTATATATACTCCATTCTCTCTTTTTGTCATTTAACCACATTCATTCATTCATTCATTCAAGTTAGGGTGGGCACTTGATGTCCGGGCACTTGAGCTTGGTGCTCATTGTACCATCCCTATTGATTCTCTTATTTCCACTCGAGCAGCTTGGTGTTCTCTATAAAGCCCAGTATCTTGCCCAGTGGAAACTTGGGGACCTTCGAGGGCTCCAATAGATCTCTCTCGAAATATTTCTGCCTGAGTACCTTCAGTTCCTCACATGCACAGATTACATGTAAACTCGTTTCCTCCTGTAGTTCGCATCTTCTACACCACGGTTCGCTTACACGGCCTGTGTTGTATAGATGCTTTTTCAGAGGACAATGTCCAGTTACCAACCCAGTAATGGTTTTAACTTCTTTCTTACTACGCTTGAGTAGGTTATCAGAGAAACTATCATCCCCATCCCCTATCAGCGTTTTGGTATGGAGTTGACCTTCAGTCGACCTCCATTTCTTTGTACTTTCTTTATCTAACCAGGTCCAGAGCTCCTTTCTTGCGGAATCCTTAGTGATCCCACATACGGGCTCTGGACCCATGAAGTGTCTCTTAGAGCCCTCCTTGGCTAGTTCATCGGCTATTACGTTGCCCTTTATATCCTCATGTCCCGGCACCCAATTCAGAGACACCGTGTTGTCTCGTGCCAGTGCATTGAGGGATTGTTTGCAGTCCCTAACTAGTTTTGACCTAGTTACAGGGTTTGAGACTGCCTTAATGACAGCCTGGCTGTCAGTCATTATATTAATTTTCCTCCTCATGTAGCTCCCTTTTGCAATCATTTCTGCACAGGCTGCAAAGGCGAATACCTCTGCCTGGAAAACCGTTGTATGTTTCCCCAGGCTTATGAATATCCTTTGATTAGGATTGGGCCCACAAATACCGGCTCCTTCCCCTGGCTGGATTTGGATCCATCCGTTTACCAGTTTCGTTAGCAGTAATCTCACTACGTGCCTGGTCTCTATTCGGTATGGAGATTTTCACCTTTCAGTGAAGATAATTCGGGTGCCATGCTGTCCGTGGGCATTTGTAGCAATGGCCCGTCCAGCAACGTGCCCATAGTATAAGTGTGTCCTCCCACCCTGAAGTTGGGATGCCACAGGTTGTTGGGCTTCAGTCTAAGGATCGCATTCATTGCCTCCGCTCTTACATAGAGTTCCAGCGGAGGGAGGCCCACAATGGTCTCCGAAAGAGGCGGTCCCTTACATGTTCGTTGCACCAGTGATACCGCCAGCGATGCCTGTCTCTGACACCAGCTCTCTCTTTTTGTCCATTCAACACAATTGGTTGAGGATTTATAAATCTCAGCTGTGGGCTAGCAGCTTCTCCTAGCTAGGGACACGTCATCGAAAAAGAGGATCTATACTCAGCATGTGATGGTAGTAGGTTCAATCATATGGACAATAGATTGGTGACATCACACCAGAGCTACAGTAAAACCTACCGTCCACTCAAAGGATCGCAAGTGTAGCGATTAAGGAAGCAGTATCTTCTTCCTCGACATTGGCACTGGAAGAACTTCTGGAGCTACCACCCTTGCACATTGTTGTGGAAACGGAGGCCTATAGCAAATAGCGAATCAATCGCCACATACTCATGTCTGTATGGCCAACAATCTGCTAGAACCGGTTACAGGTCGACAAATCGCTCGTGAGAGTCAAAGTGACAAAAAGGGTGCTAAAGCAAGTACGCTCACGTATCGTCATACTCATCATAAACCAGCCATCATATACGCTCCGCCCATTCCAGTACAATGTGCGCAGAATGACTCACTACTGTCACGAGATTTTTGTTAAGCTGTACTTCTGACGGCATGCAAATGATTGATGCATACTTCACTGTCACCTTTCCATATAGCGAGGAATGAAGGTCAAGGAGAAATATTAACGCAAGCAGACAGCTGCTGATTTACGGATGGTTCGAAATCCAAGAGTCAGAGTATACTACAACTTTGGACAATACACAACAATCTTTCAGGCTTCAATCTATGCCATTGCAATGTTTGATAGAGAAATTTTGGATAGAAACTACAAACACAAATTAGTAAAAATTTTCAGTGGAGATCAGGTGGTGCTGAAGGCACTAGAACTGATGACGTGAAATTCGTGACGATGAATTACCAGAATATGAGTTGGTGCTTGGGCTGTTTCAATCGTCTGTTGAATTATTTAAATCCGATATTTCGGCAGTATTTCTGCTGCCGTCATCAGGGAAACCGTGATACGGACTGTGCTTTGCCAATCCCATAGTTTGCGATGGAAATGTATTCATTCTCGGAAATGAAAACCTTACGCTTAAATCTAAACGACACAATGGTTATCTTGTAAGCTATGATATGTCAAAAAAAAAAGCTTTATGAACGAATTTACACAAGCCTTAGCAACAAGAGTGAGTGAAACAAAGACACCATCTTGAAATTGAATAGAAACTGGAGAGGCAGAGGGAATTAGAATAGCAATATATGAATCTAGAACCAAGTATTTTGAAAGCTTGGGAAAATTCCTAAACAACTTCCCTCATCATCAAATGGGAATAAATTCTACTGAAAGATGCATTTACCTCGGAATTGACAAAAATTACCGAATGCAAAATATGATCACAATGTGTGATAGTCAAGCTACCATCAAAGCGCAGGAGTCATATGGATGGTTTGGAAGTGCCTAGGGAAATTAAACTAGCTATACCAGAGATTATCTACAAGCAGACTGACCAAGTTCATGGGAAATGTGTTGCTAATTTTGGATGGCCAAAATGCGCAAATTGCTAGCTGTTCCTACAGTCAAAAATGGCGAGGAAGTCTTAATTGCCTAACGAGAAGAAGAAAATTTATAAATCGTATAATAAGACTACCACCAATAGATACTTACCACTGTCTCAAACAAAATATAAGCTTTACTATGTAATACAAACAGTCGCAATGTGAGATCTAAATCGTACTAACTAAAAAAAAAACATTTTTAATTTACTGCTGCCATATAGAGGCACTTAAGTGGCTACTTTACGAATAATATTAACCATATTAGAATACTATATAAAACATCAAACAACAATGAATCAATGGAATGCCACCAGACGGGGCTCATGATCTATTGTAGGAATCACCATACTTTCAAGAATAATGAAAGGTGAATAGCACCACGAACGGATTCGATTTCTGTCTACCAAACGTCATCACCGCTTCTTCGAGTGCCCCCACCCAATCCCATTTTCATCGCTATCGTATCATCCGCTCCGTGAATAAAGAGTTAATTTGTACGCCCACCCAGAAGCCACACGCCAAACTCTCACCCACAAGCGATCGCCGCATAAAGCTGGCAATGCGATCATTGATCTTGCTCGAACAGATCGGCAAGTCATTGAGAGCCCAATTCTGTGTAAGTGCTTTCTGAGGTAAAACTGACATTTTTGCTGTAAAGTTATAACAATTTGGTGGTTCTGGCATGACTTGGTGAAATACATTGTTTCGCATGCACCAAACCAGAACTATTGCTCCAGTATTGGAGCACTTTTTGATTTGCCCAGAATTTGATTTGCTATTTAGCTACCGTCGTAGGTGCTATGGCAATAGCAGTAACTGAAATTGCGCCGCAGCATCCATTTTTGGTAAGGATGTTTGCTTTCTCATTTCCAAGAATGAGCAAATGCCCAGGTACCCAGATTAGGCATGGATTATTAGCCATCCCTAATGGTATGTTTCAGTTTCGGGTTGCATTTATGTGCCTCTAGTGCTTCTAACACCGCCTGACTGTCGCTGAAAATTTTTATTGATTTGTGCTTGTAGTTTCTATCCAAAATGATCCTTGCACACATCTCAATAAAATCGATGTTAGCCTGAAAGATTGCTGTGTGTTGTCCAAAACTGTTCTCTTCTTCTTTTGCCTGTGTCTGACCTATCCAATGTCTGTAGGTCTGATGGACCAAATGCATTGTTGATTTATTGGTTCTTTTGCTCCAAACTAGTGACCCATAAGTGAGGATGGGTCTCACTATCGGTACATACATCCATAAATAAATAAATACAAATTAATCATACAAACACACTAACATACAAAAGAAGCTCATACTGAAACATATAAAATGTTCTAAATCAGAAAGTTTTGTAACGGAAAGGGGTTTTCTTAACTGGGAACTTTTGGGGATGGCCAGCCCAATTTCAAATAAGACAAAGCCAAATTCCGTCTCACAATTAACCCCACCTGCTCATTTGACCGGCGAGCCACTGCTGGGAAACAAACGTTTTGTTCGGTAGCGTATGGTTTTGGTAATTTTAGCCAAAGATGTTTCCCAACGGTGTTTTCCTCCGTCAGTCGAAGCAGGGCCGTTAGTTAGCCTAAAGATTGCTGATTTACCCACCTCGACAGCTTTCTCTTACCGATGGAAACTTCCTCTCCAACCCCTTACTATGGGTACCAAATAAACTTCTTTCGAGTTTAGTATGGTGAAATAATAGAATGTTTACTTTCTACACCAATATATTGAATAAATTTTGTGACAATTAAGTTAAACTAACAATCTACAAATTTAATTAAAAAAAAAAAAACAAGCAAAATACAAAACGAATCACAACTGTTTAAATGAATTTTTAAGCTTTTCTTGATAATGTTGATAAACTTAAATTCTAGTAATTCTTACTTACAAAATTATTTAATAAGGGAGAGAGAGAGAGAGAGAGCGAATGAGTTACGGTTTTTACGTAATTGCTTTGGTTAGTTTTAAGCAGAAATTTTGAACATCTTGCCGGCCGTTGTGGGTAATTAATTCTTCTCGTAATCCAAATTGTAGGGCACAAAAACTTACACAACACTCACTAAAATTTAAGCCAAGAAATAGGGGGAATTTAAACGAATTTAACACAAAAACACTAAACACCTCTCGAGGAAAGCTTTTGCTTCCTGTTCTCGAATTTTTAGGCTTATTTTAAATGCAAAATTTTAAGAAGAGAAGTTTTATTTTTTAAGATTTGGAAACGCCCGAACAATATGGAGACGCGTGCTTTCACTTTAGCTGAAACGAAGTCCACGGATTAATTAATTGAAAACAGCAATGTTAAGGGTTTTTATAAATTTTGGTTGTGACGTCATTTCGCACCTATAACTAGTTCAGCCTCTCTTTACAGGAGGGCGCAAGTATTACCGAAGCCGTTATTTTTCGCGCCCTACTTGAGAGTAACGTGGGATCTGCTGATCAGCATTTGTAACATACAATAAACAAAGAAGCAGATAATATACAAAGTAATACCATATTATCTTAATTACGCGAGTCTTTAAACGAAAATAGATTATTATTTCCTGTAAAGTAGACGCTGCTTCAACAAATGTCACGGTACCTATCATCAACGTATTAAAAAATAAATTTAAGTACTTGTATTATACAGGATGGAATTTCGTATTCTTACAGTTTTAAGACATACAATTTTATTTAAAACGTTAGCACAATATAAAATTAGCGCGTTTGGTTTCTCTATAAGCTGACGTGGTTTTATCGCCATCTGAATCTGACAGTTGCCAGTGTTTCCTTGTTAGACGAGCATTAAAACCAAATATTTTATAAAGCTAGCCCCCTGTCGGGCCGCACCTCCCTCTCCGAGGCGAGGAACTGAAACCCTCGGCCTCGCCGTCGTCGCTCGTCCTTTTATTTCCTTTATTTATTTGGTTTTGTTTGCGCGCGTACTTGCACGCCGCCGAACCGTTTTTCTAAATATACATTTCGTACAATTTCTGTCACGAAAACTATTACGCTTTATAGTGTTTGTTTCTGGAAATTGCATTTTCGTTTCCGGGTTTTATGCTGCCGTTGTTGGTGTGTCTCTTCCGCGTCTTTTTATTATTTGCGCCGCAGTCGTACTCGCAACAGTCGTGGCAGTCGTCGGAGTCTCCTTGCGCTTATTATATTTATCAGTTATATTTATTCGTTTCGCCGTGACATCCATGAGAATTTTTATAGATTATACGATCGTACTGAAGTTTCCACAATCTAGTAATTATTTGTTCAAGGTTGGAATGTTTGAATTGGGATGGTGGTAACAGTGGCGTGCTTATAAATTTGAAACAAGAAAGTAACTTTTGTATAAGAGAGAATCCAAGGGTTGTTCTTGGAGTGTCCAGAAACACATTTTTCGATACTAGAATTGCCTATTCATCACTGCAAGGCTGACTAAATAAGACATAATTGGAGCACTAGCAGGTAGAAAATAAGGTAGTGAATGTGGAAAATGTGGATGCTGCTATATAACTTCTTCTTTCTACGTCGGGTGTATCCCAAGGGTCGAATTTAGGTCCGCTATTATTTAATATCTTTATCGATGACCTTATTAAATCTATCTCCTGTCCCGTGTTAGCCTACGCGGATGATATTAAAATATATAGTACTATAGGCTCCTCATCTGATATTGCATTACTTCAGGACAACCTCAACAAAATATATCAATGGAGTTTACGCAATAATCCGGGTTTAAATATAGACAAGTGTTTTGTTGTGTCATTTACTAGAGAGGTCTTCAAAGTGGAATCGGATTACACAATCAATAACATTGGTATTACTCGACAGTCATCAATCAAAGATTTGGGCGTAACATTTGATGAAAAGCTTATGTTTTCCAATCACATTGTAAATATTTCAAGTGCAGCTTATAGGTCTCTTGGTTTCATTATCCGGACATGTAATACTTGGTATCCACTCTATGGCGTACAAGTCGATCTTCTAGAACGAATACAGCGAAAATTTTTGAAGTACCTTTCTTATAAAAGTGAAGGTCACTATCCCGCGCGTGGAATAGACTATACTGAATTATTAGAAAGGCACAACTTTATCTCCCTTAAAGATAGAAGGCAAAAAATTAGCATCACACTTGTACTGGACATCCTTACGAACAGAATCGACTCGCCTGACCTTCTCTCCAGATTGGAATTCCACGTGCCCCGTCTTCAAGCCAGATCGAGTGAATTTCTCTGCATACCAACGCCTCGAACTAATGTTCTGTGGAAAGCACCCCTGGTGCATGCAGCGCGGAACTTTAACTTTCTGTATGTGGATTTTGCCTAACATTTATATTTTTTTTTGTTCATGTACAATTATTACCCTTATTGGATTGTAATCTGTTGGGTATTTAATAAATATTATTATTATTATAACTCATTGAAGCCATATAAATCTCAAGATTGGATCATGATGTTTCAAAAGATTTCGGAATGTTTAAAACTTACAAAGGGTTAGTATGTTACTTAGAAGAACCACACTGAATATGTTCAAGGAAGGAACGATTAGGCATAGGTCTCAATTCTCCTGACGGTCAAAAAAATTCAGTTTTGTGAAATAATTCACCACAGAGCTTAGCAACATGGTAACAAAAGCGAGTGGGATCAAAACGCCATTTTGAAATTCAATAGAAATGCCAGCAAATGGTACACTAATGGCTCTAAAATGGTAAAGGAATTTAGAACAGGAAGATATAGGCCTAGAACCTTGAAGTGCTTCCAAAGCTTGGGGAAATACCTGAGTATCTTCTAGGTGGAAATACACGCTATTGAAAAAGATCCGTCTAGTTGAATATTGACGTCTAGTTGAATATGACATGTCAAAAAAAAAAATCAGATTTGTGAAGGAGTTCACCATAGAGCTTAGTAACAAGTGCGAGTGGGATCACAACACCATCTTGAAATTGAATAGAAATGCCATCAAATGGTATACTGATGGCTCCAAAATGGCAGAGGGTAATGGAATAGGAATATATGGGCATAGAACCACATATTTCGAAAGCTTGGGAAAATTTCCAAAGTATATTTCTGGCGGAAATACACGCTATTTAAAGATGTGTTCAGTTCAATACTGATAGAAATTGTCGAAAGTAGAAGATTATCATTATGTCTGATAGTCAAGGAGACTTTAAGGCGCTGAGCTCACATGAACTCAATTCCAAAATGATCTGGGAATGCCTAGGGAAATTAAACGATAAAGGGAATAAAATAGATAATTTTTTAAGAAAAAAAACTTGGCTTGAACACCATTTGTAGAACCTAAACACTTTTGCGGATTAAGTAGCAGAACGATACTGAAGAAATTGAAAACTGAAATGGTGCAGAGAAAAGTCAATTGTTAGGGGAAATTCCAAGGAATAAGGCAAGGTCAAATTCTTGTGGGAACCTATAACCAGAAGAGGTTTACGAATGCTTAGGAACAATATTCGCATTTTTAACAGAATACTTTCAGACCATTTGTGTGGAACAGGATGAAACACCCATCCATCTCCTCTCAAAGTGGCATAACACAGTGCAACTCAAGGACGTTGTACCTGGGAGCATGTGAATTCGAAGAGGAAGATTCGCCTAGCGTGGTATCTTCTCATATGCTACACATTCTGAAAGGAATAGGATTAGAAAGCTAGCTGTAAAACAGCAAGGATAGATGACATAATAGATCTTTTAGATTGCAGCGTAATATCACCCTACATTCACACATATATACACGTCACTCAAAGCAAATCTTTTACTAAGATATATACCAACAGCCAACAGCTTCGATGATAATCAGAATTGATATTATTCCAAAAGCTGTCAAAACAGGACAGGATAAAGAGATTAAAGAGGATATGAGATTCATCGGTCCCTTATCATATATTCTGAAGACTTTTGAAAAACTCTATAGAATAATGATGAATAACCATACCCGCCACTACATCAAAACATGTGCTTATAAAACCGGAAACTCCGGTTGAATTACCTATTATTTGGAATCGACAATGACTACTCCAACTTTCACATTGTTTGGGTGGTTGGAGTCAAAGTCAGTAGTAGGGCTATGGGGCTTCTATATCACTTTCAAGGTCGTTCGTCCACCAGGTCCCCTCCAACTCCACGATTGCGATCGCGACCGCGGATCGCTTTGATTCGCGATTTTATTCGCGAGTTTTAATTTAATTGTGCTTTAATTTGCAGTTTTTGATTACAATAAAGCTTCACCTGCGACGATGATGTCCAATACATGTGGAGAGCTTTTCTTTGAGGGGTGAGGGGGTATCATAATATGTAACCCGCGAATTATTTTGATTCGCGAACTTTAATATAATTTACGATTTTTGCTTGCGATGACGTACACTGTGGTGGAATATGTGGAGAGCTTTTCTTTGAGGGGGCGAGGGGTATCATAATATGTAACCCGCGAATTATTTTGATTCGCGAAACTTTAAATATATTTACGGTTTTTGCTTGCGATGACGCACACAGTAACGGTAGATGTGGAGAGCTTTTCTTTGAGGGGGCGAGGGGTATTATAATATGTAACCCGCCGAATTATTTTAATTCGCGATTTCACGCTTTTGATCACAATAAAGCTTCACCCACGGTGATGACGTCCACTACATGTGGAGAGCTTTCATTTGGGAGGTAAAGGGGGCATTACGATATTATTAGCGGCTCAACACATACTACAACATATTTTGCATACCTATGACGTAGCTGCTTTCTCTGTAGGTTTCACATTTTTCAAAATAATTTTGCGATAATATTCTACCTCTTAATTACCTCAGTAATTTTACTAATGATAGAAAACATATTCGCTGGTACTGATTCCTAGAGATTTTAAATTTACTATATGTGACGTAGTCTTTACTAATAATACCACTGTTATGTAGAACATATTATTTAAATAGTTGTAAATTAGGATATGTGACGTAGTCTTTGCTAATAATACTATGTATATAAGAAAGTAATAAATAAAGTTGTATTCTGAAAGCCCGCGAATTATTTTAATTCGCGATTTTCATTAAATAAAACAACATTTTGGATTTTATCGATTTATTTTGTTAAATTAAAATAATAAAAATAAATATTTATATTATAAATAAAGTATTTAAGAACTACTTATCGAGTAAATAATTTAACATCATTTCCACATTACGCTCTGTACACATACTTAATTTTACCTTTAACATGATAAAACAAGCAGAATCACTCTTTACAAAATTTGGAAACACAATTATCGTCTACAAACTCTAAATTAACAATACTTAAGTCTACATATTTCTTAAAAAATCAAGCTTTCTGATGACCTTTTCACATAAATCTTTTCATAAGCTTTACAAATTATATTATTTAAAATTTTCCCAATAGATCCTTAACTCTACATAACCATCAACCTAATAATATTCAAATAGTTTTCTCCAGCCAGCGTATCTCCTTCTGTTTATAATGTTGGTAGTTGGTGAAACGGTTTGAAGGTTTAAACAAAACGTGCATAGAACGTTTCCATCCGAAATAGACATTTCTTTAGGCATAAAGTCGTCATTGTTTAATCTTGCATATCAATAATCAGAAAAGATTCATAATGTCGTCTAAATATTTTATCCCTATGTGTTGATAACAAAACAGGTTTCAAATTTCCTCCATATCTTATCCGTCTTTGAATCTTAATCGATCTGCCGCACGAAACACCCATTCTGAACATCTATCTTCATCTTCACACACTCATATTTCACTGGCACATTACTAAACGTAACGTTCATATCTAAATTAATTTCTTAACTGTTCCGTTGAGAGGTTCGTACTCCACAACACTGTCATGCAGAATAAGACAGTACGCAGCAGTGTTATAACTAAATGCTTCTTTGGATTCCACTTGCAATTTCACATCTACAGTACTAGTTTTACCGCGTCATTCTGTTTCGAACAATCAATTACATTACACAGCACATTCGGCAAATTTCATATAATCCATTAATGGTGTACTCGACCACCGTTATAACTTGGTTGGAAGGCGGTGTACATGTGTAGGCTATAGCATAGCGTTTATCATTCATATCTATGTTCATATCATTGTAAGGATAATTTTCTGAATTAAGATATAGTTTGATATTGGATATTTTTGAATGGTCAAACAGCGAAGAGTCTTTTTTTAAAATTATCTTTCCTCTCATTTTAAAAGCCGATAAGTACATAGCGCGGGTTTCTCCATATTTTGTACTAGATTTTATTTGCCAAATATCTGTTTTAGTGTTACGTAGTGACGGTAATTCATACAGTTCCATTTTCGGAACGGATTTTATTGTTTTATTGTGTTGAATAGCATCTAATAACTTATATCGAATATCATCGTTAACGTTTATGTGAGGTACATGCCATTCGAGCTTCTCGATTTCGATAGACGCCTTCTTCGTGCCTGCCTCTACTGTGTTTGTTAACAATTGTCATCGTTCGACTTCTAACGAGAATCAATTCTTGACTAACATTTATTAATATGCGTTTATAATCCTCAAACATCCCATTAAGAATTTTTAGTGGAATACACGCATTAAATTTATTATCTGATAATGTGGGTTGACTTTTTTGGAACGGCTCCCATCCTGCGCATTTGCAGCAACTTACTTTGATTATCACTATAGGAGACTAATGATTTTAATGTTGTAGTAATACCAGTTTTAGTACAGCGATCAATTTCCACTCATTAATCTCATAGCGTATTTGTTCAAACATAAAAGCATATGCATTATTTGTTAAAGGTAACAAGTGCCGGTTCTTCATCGCCAACTTTAAATTTTCCTTGCAAATATATGTAGCTTCTCACTGGGGAGAGTATAGATATTCTTGATGTTGGATACAAATGCGTACTTCATCGTTTAGGTTAAAATTATTTGTTCTCGGGTAATAAGTGTGGATATTCTGTTTGGTTATTGTTTCGTCGAAATTCAGACCTCCGAATATTTCTAATTTTTCCATTGTTTATCACTTTCAGCCCAATTGACTGCAGATATGAATATTGGCATTGTGTTAAATGTTGAATGTCTGGATTGCGAATTGTGAGGGATGAAGTGTTCCTCCTACTTTATATTTTCGGTTGGCAAAACGATAAACCATTACAACTTCTTCAATTCTAATCTAATAACAATCTGTTCACCTCGGAAGTCTACGGGGTCACCGTCTTGATCCACCAAAGTTAAGAGTTATGTTTTCTATAGCTATTTCTGTTTACGCGGTAAATAAATCACGTGTTGCGGCCTCAATATAATATTACTATAAACAGGCTCCACTTGTGTCGAAAATTCCATACAATGTATGTGAAGGATGTGTACCGTGGTAGGTGGACGATATTATATTGATTCTCGCGTATGCGTATGTCCACAACTTTTTAAAATCTGCACGGGTAAGTCGGACTCGTGCTTATGATTAGGCTCAAGAAACTTTTTATACTGAAACCTAGAAGTCTACCCAGAGTACCTTCTCGCTCAAAGTTTATCGTGTTTTGCATTCGATTTCTACTTTTAACGTATTATTATTCGGTTTTGAGTGATATCGAATCTTTTGACATAAAACGTTGTAAATATTTCCTCAATATCACTTATTTCATATGATCCTACGGGGATTTTTAACACCTTATTATCATAGTAAAAATGTGTTGTTCTTTTCGGTATATTCGGAATCGTATTGTATGTATGTAAGCTTAATGAGTCCGATAGCATAGTCGTATTTAGAGTTCATTTCAATTGGTGGATAGTAGTTAGCAGAGAGCACATGGCTCGTTCCTTTAATGTGAATGTAATTGACATGACTAAACTACAATGTTTGCTTACGAGTTATTTATTAGAAATTCTAGACATAAATGACCACAATTAACTTGATTAAAATCTTGAAATTTGTCATTATTATCTTTAATTATTGTTTTCTCCCTTATATTGAATAGTCTAATAATTCCGAAGGCGGTTTCAGATTACCAAACGAATCAAATAGTACACTATCTTAAATTGACTACCGCACATTCAAACTTTATGAGGAAATTTGGTGTAACGATCTCTCATGAACACTCCTCGAAAATGAGGTTATATTTCTAGCAAATTTTAGAATGTCCACGTTAGTTAAAGCTCTTCGCGGTAGTCGTCTTATAGTTTTTTGACGGTTTTATGAATAAACCATTCCCCTTTTTGTACGGTTTTCATATATAGACCATGCACCTTTTTTCCCTAATGCGATGGCTTCCATCTGTTTTTGTTTATGTTTTTGCGCCTCTACTAGCTGCTGTTTGTGCATTTCTAGCCTTGTTAGCAGCGTTGGCAATCCCAGCAGCACCGCCCTGCTAGACTACCGAGCGCGCTGAGACCCGCAAACAACCGGTATTTTACTGGTACACATCCACCACTCTTGGGAATTGGTTATGATTCGCGGAGTTGCGTACACGTTTGCGCCCACCTGCTTCTTTAATAGCTGCTCTAGGCAGCTTTGAGAGATACTTTTGCCCCTTCTTTCAAATCAATAACCTTTATGTCGTTTCATTTCATTTTTAACCTTTTTAAACCAGTTTTCCCAAACGGTTTCTGTTCTAACCCCATCCCCAACTTTTCGTTTAACCTTCATAATATTGGTAACAGTCCATGCAGCTGCTTTTTTCACCCACACTAGCGTCACTCGCTTTAACTCTTGACCAGGCTTTCTCTTGAAGAATCTTGTCAGCCTCGTGTCTGCTACTCAAACTCTTTGCTTTGCGAGTAATGCAATGTCGTGATCTTTGCACGCCACGTCACCTGAATTAATACCAGAATCTCCCACGTGGTCAACCTTTTCCTTAATTTTTGTGCCAGGGCCGCAATATTGATATCCTTGGTAGGTGCAACTCTATAGGGTAGCTTATTTTATAAGGTTATTGACAAACCCTCCTCCCTCTTTAAGGTGCGACATTTAAATGAACTTGTTGCATAAACTGATTTATATTTATACAGATGATCTTTTTGGTTGAAATCTCATTTACAATGCGACTAGTTCAACAAAAGGAACGTCTAAAAGTGTTTAACTTGGATATAGATGATGAATGTCCGCAGAGACATGGAGGTTTTGCTACCTAATACGCTACGTTGTATATTTGTGGTCCTTCAAACTGTGGGAAGACGAATATTATGCTTACGTTATTAATTGATGAGAACGGCTCAGGTTTGATAATTTGTATGTGTACTCCAAATCTTTATATCAGCCGAAGTATCAATTCCTTGAGAAGGTTATGAAGTCATCAGTGGTAACAATATTACGCATATAATGAGAATGAAGAAGTTGTAAGATCCTATGGACGCAGGAGAGAATTCAGTTTTTGTGTTCGACGATGTAGTGTGTGATAAGCAAGATAAGATTAGACTTTACTTTTGCATGGGTAGACATAAAGCTGTAGACAGCTTTTATTTGTGTCAAACATATTCTAGAATCCCAAAACAACTAGTCCGCGGATAACTGCAATTTTTTAATTGTTTTTAACAAGATGATCTGAATTTGAAACATGTATATGATGACCATGTCGGTGCTGACATGACCTTTCATCAATTCAAAACTATGTGTGCTGAATGTTGGAAGGATTAAGTATGGATTTCTGGTGATTGATAAGGATAGAGATATTGATTAAAGGTCGTTATAAAAAGACTTTGATTGGCATATATACTTCTAAACAAAGCAACCACAGCTCATTCACATTCTTAACATATGTCGAGGTAAGGTTAAAAAGAAAATCAAACAGATATTTGATATTGTTATTTTCATGTAGAGTCAATGTTTCTGTTATTAATAAAAGATTTAAATATCCGTTGAACACGTTTAGTTAACAGACTGATTTTCCAATAACGGAGTACCTGTTCTATTACAACAGCTATCTGTTTCATTTTCAACAGGTGGCCGTTTGCATTTACAAGGGTTTAGCTGTTTATTCACAATAGGTAGCTTACATGTTTCAACAGGTGGCTGTTGCATTTACAACGGGGTAGCTGTTGCTTAAAGGGTAGCTGTTGCATTTCACGGGGTAACCGTTGCATTATCACGGGTGCTTTTCATTACACAGGTAACGTTCTCCATTGATGCGAATAAACATGGAGCAAGTCGGAACACGGGAGCTGAAATTGAAAATCTAAAGCTAGTAGACAATACGAAAAACATTGCAATAAAACAAGGTCGACGGACATGATGAATTGTACAGAAAACGTTCAAACCAGTTCTACGTTGAACGAATTGGTTTTCAACGTTTAAAGAAGAGTTCGATTCTTAAGGGCCCTAATTTATAATACAGAACCTTTTACTGGAATACAACATAAACACAATCATCTCTTCCCACAAACAATGCTACACCACATCGCCAAGTATTAGAACAAATCCATCGTAAAGTTATATACTAAGACTCTCAGCTACGACACCAGCGTTAGATACCACTTTTGACCAATAATGGATCCTCAACTAGCTCGTTGTTAAAGTTTGTAACAGTGTTATTATTTTTCTGAATGAATGATAATTCAGCGTGTAAGTGTATCAAGGTCAGAGGTTTGTAGAATTGCTGTCGAGAAAGCCCTACTACACCCGGAGGGTTTGAAAATTTCATATCGCGTATCTTAAACGTACCTATGTGTTATACCGATTTCACTCCCGAACATCAGCTGAAGGAACAAAACCCTATATATAATATAATCAACCGCTGCTAAAGGCTTCTGTAAAGGTCTAATGATCGTATCGGGGCGCCTATCAATGTATATTGGACTGATATGAGGGAATTAGTTGATCGTCTTCGTCTTCTAAAGTATCCCACGAAGCGGGGAATACTAGCCACATAACGAAATTATGTCTATAATGAAGATGAAAAGAGGCGGGTGTTGTACAATAAACAATGTTGACAACAAACAAATCATTTCAGAATGAGTATCGATAGTTTGGAGTTTTCTTACTTATAAATCGGCTTCAAGTTACGTCCGGATTCTTCCTGACGTCTGAGGAGAGTTATGCAAGGGAAACGTATCAGAGTGGGCTGATTCTTTTTGGTGAGGCTTGTGTAATGTCGTTATATCCAATAATGCAACACAACATAAAGGATTTAACTGACGCTCGAAACCATAGGTTTTGCCATGGAAGAGTAGTTAAAGATAGAGTTAAAATATCTACTTGGAATCTGATTAATAGTTTTACAGTGGCTGGACACACAAAACTATTACCTAAAAGGTGTTAGACTATTTCAAAAAAAGTAGTTTATATTGATCAGGGACGTTGTGAATGACTACCCGACCATCTGACGAACTTTTAGGCGAGTGTAATATTTAAGGTTTAGACGATTTATGGCAGGCGGATTTAATGGAGTTCTTACCTTTATGAAGGGTTAATACGGTCAAATACTTTTATCGTATTGACTGTTTTTTCAAGTTTTATGGTTATATGGATTGAAAAACAAAAGCTAAGTGATAATGGGCATGTCTAATTTTTGCAGTAATGAGGGTTCCCAAATTGCAAACAGATGCAGCAGGATCTCAATCGGGAGTTTGAGAATTAATGAAAGATATGATAAATCACTATTTTCGTATAGTATAAGAAGCGTCAATCTGAAGGGTGTTCGACAATCAAAACAAACTATACAAGGCATTCAGTTTAGGGGTCCTACAATTGTGATATTTTACAGAGGAG
>RXPK01000081.1:257274-430425 GCA_004143645.1 Protaetia brevitarsis | reverse complement strand
TAACTGTAATATAAGGAGGAATTTTTCCCAAGAAAAATGTTTCTCCTCACGCAGGATTCGAACCCCTACATCCCCTCGTTTGCCGGACGAGCGCTTTACCAATTAAGCTAGTAGAGGACGATGATTGGTTATTTTCATACTGTAAAAAACTTGCAATCTTTGCAACGAATATGCTTGTTTATATGAATTGAATGATTTATTGAATATAAGTCAATTCAAATCAAGTCATTCCAAGAGGGAGTACCAGTGCTATAGGTACACGATTCGTGAATGTTTGACTGCATGAATCACTCCTTGGTTAGCAAGTGACTCATTTGGCCAAACAAGTCAATTCATGCAGATCTTTGATCTGTACAGGTCTCTGGCTCGTTGATCGAAGTAATTTTCTGGATTCCTTTTTTGGATTTCTAAAAATTGCTTATTTCCTTGCGTCCGGAGGCTCGTATTTACACAGAAAGTGATGAGCATTCTCTGTCCTC
Organism: Protaetia brevitarsis; assembly: GCA_004143645.1. NCBI lineage: Eukaryota > Metazoa > Arthropoda > Insecta > Coleoptera > Scarabaeidae > Protaetia > Protaetia brevitarsis. The sequence goes on along the minus strand of RXPK01000081.1, from coordinate 429,946 downwards.
TCATTACACAGTCTGCAATTGGTATCTCCAGCGCTAATCTTAATTTTCTGTGTCCTTTCAGTGTACAGTGTGCTGTTCGGACCTGTTACAGATGCCAAAGATGGATCCTACTGAGCTGCGGTAGTTCTTCAGTTTTCTTTTTTGTTCGTCCTTTAATAAGGGTCTTACAATAAATATGCGTGGTCGTACTATTCGAGTGTTCCAATATTTTACAAACAATTTGCTGTTTTTCAATGAGGCCACGTGTTCTTTAAATGGTACCGTTAATCACCATAATTGTCGATAACCCTCACTGGATGCTAGAAGTGCATACACAACATCCACAAAAATTAAACATGTGGCCTGGTATTTTCAGAAATCGTATTATTGGTCCATTTTTCATTCAGGGTACAGTAGTTGGGCAAAGATATTTAGATCTTTTAGGTGATCCAGGGTTGTTTAAATTGAGGATGATGGGGAATATCAGTAAATTTTGTTCCAAAAGAATGGAGCAGAATTAATAGAATGGCCCCCACGGTCTCCAGATTTTTCCTTCGGGGTCATTTAAAATCTGTAGTTCACACTAGACGGCTGCATAATCTAGATGAGTTACGACAGAAAACAATTGAGTAAATGCTATTAATTTGTGAGGAGACTTTGGCAAATGTCATTCAAGATTTATTCGAAGACTTGCATTTGTTAAAGAGTGAATGGTGATCATTGAAATTTCTTAATGAATTATTTTGTTTATCATTTTTTTTGGGGGTTCATTTTTCTTTTTGTATTCTGAAAATTTAATTGCCCGAATTCTTGATAGTTTATTATTTTGTGTTCTTTTGGATTGTTTTACATAGCATATTTTTGGCTGCTGTGAAATTTCTGTATAACATTAATAATAAGAACCTGGTTCTGCTGGCCTGAAAGCTTCATGCATGCACGTATAGTAAGTAAAAAATACACAAGAAATAGTTATTTCAGTTTAATTTTCGAATTAGTTAGAAACAATATGCTGGTGCATATCAAACACCTCTCAAGAATTGACATCCAAAGTATCCGTTTCGATACTGCAAGTGTTGTAATTGTTTGGACATAAGACATAACATATATTATATTTCAATGTTGCCTTTGGGGAAATTGTTATTTTTACATTGGCTTTCTTTTTCGAGACGCAGGTGTTCGCTAGACCAATAGTCTTGTACTTATAGTCCTGTCACGTGTTCTCTGACTCCTTGTTCTTTTTTTTTTTCTTCGTTTTAACGCGACGTAATTCGGTCGCGCTTGGCGACGTGCAAGCAGTCTAAAGCGCTGGAGTTTTCTGTGTCGATTTAATAACGACAGTCACTCTCTGGTCTGTTTATAGCAGGCGTGAGTCACTACAACGGATTTAGATTGGGTTTGTTTAGTTATGTGTTATAGTTTTGGTGGTTTTGCTGCAGTAGGGACGGATTAAGGGATTTTCTCCGCGATATCCGACAATTTATGAACAACTCGCGCAAATAAATTTTAATATTATTGAATGTGTATATTGCATAGATAATCTACCTTCGCCATGCTAATCATAATATGTATGCTGATTTTTTGGCGAGTGGTTCAAACGCTTTTTTTTTTATTTATGTTATTGTGTCTTAACTATATTTAATTTAGGCGCAGTATTTAACGACGTGTGAGTCATAACTGCTATTACAGGAACAACAAAAGGCCGACCCATACATGCTTTATTGTGCTACCGAGTTACCAATATTGTTTGTGGGGTTTATGATTATTTGAAGGTTTTTCTCGGTTAAAAACAATGTAGTTTGTGCATCTATAAATGTTTTTGTTTGTTATTCGAGAAGTAGTTCTAGATTCATTTTCATGGGAACTCTCTCTCTCTGCACTTTCATTTTTCTCTATGACTACCACGGCACCCACATCTGTCTGTCTCGCAGTGTTGGAACGTAAAAAGTTATACAGCTGTTATTTCTGTATTGTATTAATTTTCCGTGTTTTTCCCACATGGGTGGGCGTAACCCGAAGAAGATAACTCAGCCAGAAAGATCTATTGTGTCCCCATGTCAATTTTTGGCCCTCTCAGTCAGGTTGCCGACTCCTGCTTCGAGTGGTGTGCGGATGTACGCAGTTTCCCTGCTGGAGATATCTACGCTGTATCCTCCAGAGAAGCTGAAAACTAACGAGATCTTATCCCCCTTTACGGACAGTGGTATTGTCTGTTCGACATAGTTGGAGATACTGGTGTGGTCTCCGACTTTGCTGGAGAAGCCCTTGCATCTATTACATTTTGCTCTATAAGGCCCTAGAGTTGCTTTAGACCACAACACCAACTGCAGCGGGGGAAGGCCAAGAATGGTCTCCCTAGCAACCGTCGGCGTCGAGGACATGGCTCCAATGATGCCCAAACAGGCAATCTTTTTTTTTGCTTCTACTGAACTTTTTTTTGTCAAATGTGCCATTTTCTAGATATCGGAGAAACCAATCGTTGTGGAATGTTTTCTATGAAATTTCTATGTTGTAGACCGTTCTTGAATAAATTAAGTACTTGCTCAGGAGAAAAGCTATTGCCTAAGTTGCTACACTATTTGTGGGCGAAAACAAAAATGATTCAATTAACCGTTTCGCAGTTAATTTGAGACTTTGTTTGTTTGTTTTAAATACGAGCAATGCTCTCTAAACTCTAAGTTAACATTACAGAAATTGTTAATATTTTACTGTTGATTGAACACATAAAAAAATTTTAATGCATTTTTCTATCACTCATCGATCGAATAGTATTTGTTTTCATGAGGCTACTTTCTTATGATCGCTATAACTATTAAAACTGTGAATTAAACATGTTTGGATTATGTACCCATTTTTTTTTAGATTTCCTGGCTGAAATCTGGTTTGGTCATGGGGAATAATCCACAAATATTAATTTTTGTCTCAAGCAATTCTACATAATACTACCTTTCATATTGACGTTTTCAATTTTAAAACTAAAATTCTTTTCTGCGACAAGTATCGCAAACAATTATATATGTTTAAAATTCAAGTTTCAACTGTTTCAACTTTCAAATAAATTTGGTATATTTAGAAATATCCAAATTTTCACTTAAGCATTGAATACATTGCCCAAAGTAATCTTTTGTTATTATCAACTTATTCCTTAAAATAATTCAGCATCAGAACACTCTCGGAATAGGATCTTATTATTGGATGTTTTCTACTTTAATGGATAAATATTTAAATGCAATCAAATAATGTTCATTCCATTCTGAATTATTATTATTATTTATAAACAGCTACAGAAATGTGTCATTTAAATATAAAATTACTGTTATTTAACAATTTCAATAAAGTTTTAATATAATATGTTTTTTTTACATTGACGTTATAAAAGCCTGAAGATGGCTAGTTTCGGCCGAAACAAGTAGCTGTTTATAGATAATAATAAATCAGAATGAAATGAACACTATTTGATTGCTTTCAAGATCTTAGGGAATTTTGCTTCGTACTATTTTCAAAATTATTGAACTGATTAATGTATGTAACCGTGCCTTTCATTTCTCAGGGAACAACTCCGAATTTAGGCTTCTGCTACTATTAGTACTTCTTCAGATGCAAACTCAATTAGCAATTTTCTTCCTCCTCCTGGCAGAAACTGCAAGTACCAGTCTTATGTTATACATATATGCTTATTTAGCGCTATTCAGTCAGCAGACCTCTCATTTTGACAGTTTTCTTGTCTCTACTTAGTAAATCTTTAGTAAATGCAGGCCTCTGTTTCTTTAGAAATTCTTTTGACTATCTTTGTCCTGGTGACTTTTGCCACCACTCTCTGAACTCTTTTGTCTATCTATTAATTGACGTACTTTTTAACTTGCGATTTGGTGATGGCTAAAGGGCTTTTCCAATGTTTCCTTGACAACATTTCACGCCGAAGTGGCTGGAAACACAGCTAATGCTATTTTTTTTTTGAATGCTCGTCTTATTTAGGGCGCTTACGCAGTCCCAAACCGGTTTAGGTTCAACATTTTCGGAACTGATCACTTTAAATGTTGATTGGTTGTCGAAGAAAATTGAGACGCTTTTACTTTTCTCGCTCCATCATTCTATTTCTTTGACACAATCATGAATTGCTACCAAATAAGCCTTTTTAGCCTTCTTTGGATATACTACTACTCAGCCGTAAAGGTCCAGGTGTTTGCGTCGTTTTAGAAGAGAGACTATTGACTGCTATGTGTATCGGAGGTTATTGGAAGAAGTATTACTGGCTTCCGTACAACCCATTTTTGGAGAAAATGTGTACTTCCAGCAAAATAATAGTATGGGTTGTCGTGCAAAGAAAATTTCATTGAAAAACGAGGAATGAATGTTTTACCATGGGCCTCAAAGAGCCCGGATATCAATTCCATAGAAAGTGTTCAGGGGCAGACGGTGAGAACTATTTGTCAGGAAGGATTTCGACCAAGAAATAATCAGGAATTGGGACAGAGAGTTATGGAAGCATGGCATCAAATTACCCCCCAGAACACACTGGCCGGCTAGTGTCCTCCATACTCCGAAGATTACAGAATGCGACAAATAATAACTGCGACATGACAGAATACTGAAAATTTATTGAGTTGCAACGATGCGCAAGAGCGCCTCATACTAGGATAACAAATAATTTATTTGCATTTCAGTTGAATTTCCTTTTGTCTCGTCTGTTAATAAAAAAGGTGTTTAGTTTCCTTTAAAGCTTTATTTAGAGCTCATAAGCCCAAGCTGCCCAGTTTCCATGTTACTTGACAATGACTACTTACACACCAAAAATTTTTAAATATTCGGGTAAATGGATCTTTAGGTTGTACCCCAGGTTTCTATGCAGCGGATGGTACATCTACTGTTACACTGGCGTATTTTTTTTTAACTAAGGATTTCTAAATATATTTCTTGGCCAAAAAAATAAGAATGTGCGTAAGGGCATTTACAGCGCTCGAACTCATCAGGCCTTAGTCTTTGTCTGAAACTCGCCTTAAGATTGTTTGTAGTGTGCATTACTTTTTATGATTCCTTACTTATTAAATGGGTCTTTCTACATACATAATACTTTTGTAGGTAATTGCTCTTAAATAAAAAAACTTTATAATAATACTCTGTACCAGAAATAATTGCAGAAATTAATGTTTATTTGTTCTTCAAATTAATTCGTAATGTAATTCCAAATTATTGTTTGTTGGTTTTTATTTGAAGGAATATCATATCATCATCTTCTGATGCATACAAAAGTAAAAAAGATAAATTAGAAGACACAAACGTTATTTTTTTTATACAGCACATGAATATATTCATCACTTCACTTAAAATTATTTCGAAACAAACTTCACTAAAAATCATTGATTTTGGTAACCACCAAGCTTGTCATTACCCTGGATTGTTACGTTTAGTTTACGAAACCGAACAGAGAGGGCGCCAAAAACACTGTGTCAGCGCACAAAATATCCTTTTTCAACCAAACAGTGAAATAAGCGTGTAAGAAGTTAAAAAAATTCTGTCGTATGTCGCACAGTTTTCGTAAGAAGAATTCGCGTTTATTGTTGTGTCACCAGCAGGAAAATCACTCCTTTGGCAAGCACAAAATGCTTTTTATTTTCTAGGATATATTTGTAAATGTTATTAGAAACAAAGAACCTAAGAAATACTAGTTATCCAAATAGAGAAAGGTTAGGTGATATCAGCATGTGGTCAGCTATATTAAAATTTATTAAAAATCGTGATTCCCCTATAATGACTCCTCTGAAATGGAGTTGACCAGATGAACGACAGCTTTACAGATACTAGTGTTCTGTTATTGCTCAAATATAGACCTACAAAAAGGTGGTGAAGCTAAAGTGATGTTCCTCCGTGTTTTCAAGTTGGATGGTAAACAGACTTTTAAGGCCGACCCTCTGGATATCTCTTACATACACTTTGATGACATTCCCATGCAGTTTCTTCTCGAAGGGATGTCAAATTTTATACTTTCACAAAAATATTCCGGTTTTTTTAACAAGGATGTCTTTTGGTTTTTTTTTTTTTGAATAATAAACTAAATTTTATAAAGAAATTTTAATAAATCTTCAGCATAAAAGCTATTGGCGTCATTCCTCTGGTACAAGTTTTTGAATTACTCTGAAAAAAGATAAAATTAATAATGTTTGATTCTCTGCTATTTTGGTATTACGAGCCGTAACTGGTGTCAGCAAACGTATTTGCAGCAAAACTGAGCATTAAACAACACTATGTATTTTGATGTGCAAAAAAAAAGACTATTTTTAAAGAATGGCCCAAATATTGAATGTTTTGTAATTGGCATTACATTAATAAAGACGATTTGTTTGCTAATTGATTTGAATTGCTAAAATTTTAACTTATCTTATAAATTTTTCTTTTGAAAGAGGTGTTTTTTCATCTAAATTAAAGTTATCAATTGTTAAATCATTTTTTAAAAAAGATGATCAAAATAATCTGTATAACTACCGACCTATTAGCTTATTGTCAGTTTTTGCTAAAATTTATGAATCCACCATGAATCAAAAATTGATCAAATATTTGCTATTATTCAACTAAATTTCATCCATCAACATGGTTTTTACCCAAATAAATCCACAAATACGGCTCTTTTCAGTTTCTTTAAAGATATCTATAGAAGTTTGGACAATAGCGAATATTGCTTGGGTATGTTTATTGACCTATCCAAGGCGTTTGATTTAGTAAACCATAATATTCTCCTTCACAAGCTTGAAAGATATGGAGTGAAGGGCATTGCTCTAAAATGGTTTCAGTCTTATCTTACCGGTAGAAAACAAAGTGTTTGTATAGATAATCTGCAATCCACTTTTCTAGATGTCCATGTCGGAGTACCTCAAGGCTCTGTCCTGGGTCCCACTTTATTTCTTTTATGTATTAATGATTTACCGCATAATTTAACACAGGCTCAGCAAGCTATTTTGTATGCTGATGATAATAACATCATTATAAATAGTACGGACATGTCCAGTATGTTAAATAAGGCTGAAATAACGTATAATGAAATTATTAGGTGGATGACATATAATCATTTAGTTATAAATGACGAAAAAACTAAACTTCTATACTTTCGCAGCAAGATAGAACCAATTAAAGAAATTGAACTTAATAATAACCGACATACCATAAATTCTTCCATCAAAATTTTAGGTATAGTTCTAACTGACAACTTAAATTGGTCTCTTCACATCGAAAGCTTATGTAAGACGTTATCCAAAACATGTTTCATTTTAAAGCAATTGCAATTTAGAAACACTAAAAACATTTTATTATTCCAATTTCATGCGCTATGGCATAATACCTAATTCAATTAGAGTTTTTTTAATGCAAAAACGGGCTATTAGAATTATACAGGGTGTATCAGATATAGAGGTAAATATAATAATATGTAGCAGCTGTAATCATATACAATCAAAAAGTCTTAATGCACAAGGGGTCTATCTGTAAGCATTAACGAGAAAAAAATATTTTATAAATGCCGTGGGCTCGAGCCGCACCTGTGCCCAACCTAAATGCTGTCCCGAGTATACCGCCACATACCACTATCATTCAGTCATTACCGCTGTTAGTTTTGTGTGGATCGCCGCTTGGAGTGCAAGCCACTTCGAACATTTTATTTACATTCTTCCCTTCTCGAAAAAACGATCCTTTTCAGGACCATCATGATTTTATATAAAGAAAACCGAAGCTTGATGCATCGCGGGAATGTATAGATTCATTTTCGCGCGATATCATAGTAAAAAGGCGTGTTTGCAAATTTTCTGTATCTACATTTATTTCTGTGTAATTCGATTCAATTCATTTTGCGTTATATGATTAAATAAATCCAAAAGAAATAACTCAGATTCATGTGGTACCGTTTATTACAACTAACTCTCGATTCGACAAAGCAAAAAGAAAAATATTTACGTTTTTGTGTAACTACTGAAGTCGCATATCCGGTTGAAACTCGAAACGTCTTATCAGAATATTAAAAATACACTTTGTAGACTTACGTAGAATCCTCTTAACAAAAAAGGAATGTTTATTTATAAAAAGAAGATTTAAAAATGCTCCAGTTTTGCTATTTTTACAAGGGCTTTATTTATTCAGAATGACGTTAAATGAACTTACGGCATACCATTAAGAATAATACTAAATGAGTGCAATGTATTATACATAATACACGTTTAGCGGATGCTTAACATGACGTTCCCTTGCATCAGGCCCGGACTAAGAATTTTGGCTCTAAATTTTACTTTTTTTTATTTTTTAATGGATGAAATTCGGTTTCGATTGGTTTGTGCTTTATATGTCGTGTAGTTAACACCAAGAAAAATATCTTTTTATTTGATACACCCTGTATTTAATATAAATTATAAAGACTCGTGTAGAAATATTTTTAAGATAAGTAATTCGCTTTTCACTTTTTATGATTTATATTTTACGAAACATTATGTTACGTTTTTAAACACAAGAGGAATTTTCTTTTTACAATTACTCCCATGATTATTCCACCCGTATTAATCATTACCTTCTTCTCGTCCATAGGAAAGCAATTTATCAAGAAAGCCTTTTATAGGGTTGTAACTGTTTAATAACCTTCCTGGTGATCTAAAAATATCTCTAAATTTTATCTTTTTAAAAAGCATCTTAAGCTTTATTTATTAAGGAATTAGTTTTATAAACTAAATGATTTTTGAATACATGATTTAGTCTCATTGTCAGTTACAGTTTTCTTTTTTTGACTTATTCTGGCATGTGCTTTCTGTATTGATTGTATTTGAAATAAATGTTATTATTAATATTGTAGAGGATTGAAGAAAAAGAAAGCAAATGTTTCTAACATACAAGGTAACCCGGTAGATGCTTTCAATGCGTTAATGAGCATTTTGTAAATATTGAACTAAGCATGTAAAGACATCACAAGTACTTTAGTCACAGGTTTAGTAAATGGCTAATGAAGCTTTAAACTTTAGAATTAACTAATGAGGGGAAATCATTATATTGTTAGTAATTTTAAGAATAATAGTTGTCCTGGTAATGATGGAAGTCACTACCTCACTTTTGAAACAATGCATACATGTAATAGTAAAGCTCTAGTAAGATAATTAATAATTCGCTAAATTTTCGGAATATTTCCGGACGTTTAAAAGTAGCAGTAGTTGTTTAATCGTCAAGAGGGTGATGATCGTTTGAATAGATAACTACAGACACAATCGTATTCTTCTCTGTTTCCACAAATCTTTGAAAAAATTGTAAGTTTTCGTATTATTGCTTTTTCAATGAGAACATTTATTCTTGCAAAACAGCAAGGTTTATGAAGGGTAGATTATTGAAATCGCCATTTTTGACTACCTGGACGCAATTTATCAGGCTCTGGAGGATAGTAGCATTCCCTAGGGATTCTCCTTGATTCTCTAGAGCTATGATGCATAAATCATATAAGTTATTACTTAAATTAAGCATTTGGTGTAAGAGACACACTTTGAAATGGATGGAATCATACTTGAAGGGTAGAAACCAATTTGTAAAAGTAACTTAGATGGAATATAGTCAAGTCCGTCCAAATTGGTTGAAGGAGGTTTGCCACAGGGTAGCGTATTAGGTTTTATTATATAATATTTATATCATTGATCTGTGCAACATATTAATAAATACTTTGCTACGCATATAATTATGCAGACGATGATGCTTTACTCTTAACATCAAAAATTTAATTACTTTAAAAACTCAAGCAGAACAATATTGCGTAGAATAAGACAATGGACTTTTGAAATGATCAATTACTAAACATAGCCGACTAGAATTAATATTTCATACAAAAAATCTAATATAGGTTTGACGTTTCAAAATATATGACAATTTATCTCAAGTAAGTCAGTTTACCTTTCTGGGTCTCACTATGGATGAAAACTTAAATTGGAGCTCCTATCTGGACATATTGGTAAAAAATTAAATCACTCATTATTGCATAAGTATTCTAAGTAAATATTGTGAGAAAAAAACGTTTTTAATTAGTATATACTATGGAGTTTTACATCAAGACTGAATTTGCTATCTGCTATGGGGCAACGCTTCAGGTATTATTAGGGTGTTTCGAATTCAAAGACAAGTTTACGTATAATTTTGGCCTCCTTTGAGGGAATGTGTCGTGGAAATTTAAAACTAATAGGTTACTTACATTATTGCGCTGTATATTTATGAGTGCTTAATTTTTAATTCAAATAAAGAAAAAATCGACATCTTCTGCCAGGCCATTGTCATAATACAGATTTCAAACAAATTATAATTACCCGTTGCACACCATTTTTATTTGAAAAAGGCCTTGCTACTCAGTATTAAGTTTTTCAATAAATTTCACCAAGAATTAAAAATATAAATAATTGAAATTATTCAAGAAAGAAATCTTTAATTGCTAATTAATTTGGAACCTTTGAATTTGAGGATTACTTAAGATGTAGTTTCCGAGTTTGCTGCTAAGAAATATATTTACCTCTGGTTGTTTGTGACTTAATATTTAACTTTTAGTAATTATAAAGCTTTATTTAAACTTTTCTGATAATAATACTACTTTTTTGGAATTAAATGTAATAGGTATATGTTATGTCACTTTTTTTTTTTTGATTTGTAATTGTTTGGACTTGTTTCAACCCACTTATGTTTCTGTGGCTGTTTTGAATATAATTATTATCTATCTATCATATTATTATTATTATTATTATTATTACTATTATTGTTATTTGTGTTATTAATATCCGTTTACTAGATATGGATTTTTTTTTGCTTTTCGCCATTTAGTCCCACTTGATGCACTATAAGATATAACAATGTTATTCTACACTTTATCTTGCCCTCTTGATGATACGGACCTTTTCTCTGAGTTATATTTATATAAAACAGAGCCAAAATGATTTGCAGAAAATCGCATACTCTATAACATTTCAGATTGGCATTTGTGCGATTTATAACCCACGCTTGCTGTATCTGCGTACTTCTATCAACAAGCATTACCGCTTCTAATCTACACCGTACACATATCAGCTTTATTTTCTTTTTTCTAAAAGGGAGTCAGTTTGACGTGCGTTATTTTTAGTGACGGACTCCGGGGGAACACGCATGTGCTTCACAAAATGAATTGAGTAATTTTCTGTTCACCATTCTATCGACATGCTAGAGTATTCTTCGGCGGTTATCGTCTAACATCGCCGTCTCTTTTTCGGCTACGCGGCCAACGTTCCACCACACTCCGTCACAACTAAACGACTGATGTCTGGCGTTAAGACGATTGATTCCGTACTTAAATGTGGGTGATATAGTATTTAAACGCTATTACGAAAGGACCTTGACGCCTCTGCGGCGTCTGTGCGCGCGTGGGACGAAAAATAACGTGCTATTTTCTTTTGTTATTTCTTCGATTTTCGGTATCTAATCGGAAGATGAGTGAGAGATAAACTGTGACCTTCTGTACTTCGGGGAAGGGTTCGTGTAATCAGAGCGAGATACCAGAAGCTGGTGCGACTTGATTGTAATTGAAATACTTCGCGGTTTATAACCGAATTCCTCTGCAATATTTTTCATACTTGACTGAATTGCCCTCCTTCCAAGATGTGTGACTGCCTACAGCGGGAGTATTCGCCCACCATGAAACCATAGGAGTTGGATTATCTTTAAGGAGATTAAGACTGAGAGCGTAATTATTTTAAAATGATAATCTTCAAAAAAAAAAACGCCACTCAAACATGAGATACCTATTTTCCGAATTACCATCGCACAATTGGCGGCAAATCCCATCAAAACACACTTAGGATATTAGAAATATTTTGCACTATTTTCAAGGTGGAGTGAAACAAATCTTAATTATCGTGAATGTATTTCGGTTAACTTGCTAGTCACAGAGTTAGAATTGTTACTATGTTTATTTTTGTTATAACGTTTTTTTTTTTACACGTTCTGTAAACTGTAGTGTATAATCTGTTACACACGACGAAATCTGCAGTTTCACGCAAAAAAAAACGTTTTGGAATCGAATCAAGGAAATAAATGTAGCTTAAAAATACGCGGAACTTAGAAAGTTATTGTGCTTAACTTAATAAAGGTGAATAATATTTTAATTTCATTAAAGAAAAAATATTTCCAGTATTGGTAATGATTATAAAATTTTAGAAGCCTACCAGGATAAATAAAATAAATAAAATAAATGTTTATTTTCTCAAAATAACTAAGTACGTACAAAGACAAAAACACCTATGGGATAAAGTCAACGAAAAGGAAAATGTAAATAAAAGTAAAGTAATTTCTATCCCTAAAATAAAATTACTTAAGAAGTAGAAAAAGAAATATAAATGAAATAATTTAATTCTACTGTAAAGGAGGGAGCTTTTAATTTAATTTCAGAGTGTCTACACATTATGGATAATCAAAATTGTAATTTCAGATCAGATGTAGCTTTGTATAACAGTATTTATAATGTAATATTGTATTATAATAATGCCAACGTAACATAGGTACAATGTTGTTTTTGTCTTTGGAAGGACGCAGTTACCTATGGTTCTTTTTAATTTTAACTTGTGGATGCCATTTACTATTTTGTTATTATACATTATTATTTTACTTTACTATATATTAATATTAAAAAGATTTATATATCTAGCAGGAACTAACAAACATGTTTTTACCGATTCAAGGATAAAAATTGTTGGTACAAGAAGAATACGTTATATTCCCCACACATATAGACTTAGTTTCCGTCTATTTAATTACACATTAACACACAAACATTTTTATCCATCCTTTTAACTCCTTTTAATAAGTTTATAATTATAATTTAAATATTAAATTTAATGCACATAAATAATGATAGTTGCAATTTTAATTGATATTGACGTTCACTTAAATTATTATTATTATTCATATTTTCAATACTAATTAAGTATCATTGTAGCTTGAAAAAGACACATGGTTGTCGAAACGTCGCTTTAAGTAAAAGGATGTAAACCAGTGACTAATACAGTTTGCTCAAAGAAACCGTTTTTTTTATTCATTGTTGAATATAAAATAAGTCTCCTATAGCGTCGTCGGCAGTAGCATCGAAGTCGCATATAACGGCTTGATGTACTAGAGGCGACTGGTTATAGCGTCCACTGCAAACGTCATGCGATTGGAGTCTCGGTTCACGTTTAACTATATTAGCTATATTACTGAAATTGCTGCAAATAAGTGAAAGGTGCTTTTTATGAAAGAAAAAAGTGCAATAATTATTGTTCGTTTAAGTGGTGACACTAATGTCACCATCTGTAGCGAACATCACATTCGACCGTTACGACAATTTGGAGAAATCGGAGCTGTGTATTTTACCTCCAAACACAACTTCCGTCCTTCAAGATCAGGGATCATTAAATCATTGAAAATTTTTGGCGATTAAAATGATCGAAAATGACAATAAAACCAAGAAATTACTATTGACCTCTTAAATACTTTAAATATATACTAATATAAATATCATAAATTGTTTCTGAGACGGTTTAGTACCAGAATCACAACACGTACGAAACTTTATAGCATCTGAATTGTTCGATACAGAAGAACATGACTTATCTCTAGTCCAATGGCCACAGCACATTAAAAATATAGAAAATAATGTTGGTCCACTAGAAGAATATTTTCACTTCGTAACCTCGACGAAGATGTAGAAATATACGGTAAGTTGAGGAATATTGACATATTGAGTGATGTGCAAAAGATACCAGTAGAGGAACCTCAAGACGATAACACGTCATAGTGAAGGTGATTTAAAATTTACATCACCTGAAATATGAGAAGCTATGACTATGAACGCATTATCTATAGTAAAGCATTCTATTAATTTTAATGACATGGTAGGTGAAGATTTGACTCCAGCTGTTGAGAAACTTGGGAAAGCGTTTGGAAAACAACTTTTTACAACTACAAAACACTCTAAACTAACAGACTACTTGCATTCCAAAAAGAATCACTAATAAAATATTTTGTATATATATACAAATTACATAGACATTATTTACAAATAGATGTAAACTTCTTTATTATTGAAAACGCAAAGTTTAGTTCAATAATGTAAATTTGTCTGAATAAATGTTGAATTTCATTCAATGAATGCATATTTATGTTTGAATAAATTTTCTTTATCTAGTAATCGTTGTTTTTAATTAATTTTATGGCAACTAAAACTAATTTTGTTGCTAACTGATATAACGTCCATCGTGATATAATGTTTATAATTTGGGGTGCCTGAGCAGGCGCTATAAACGACTTCTACTGTAATTAATTATACACGGTAGCCAGAAAAGGGTGGAAACCACTTAACAAAAATAATGTAAATAATGTAGTTGATTTTCTTTTAACATCAATTAAAATACCAACTTAAAAAGTTGATTTGAACAAATTACTTGATTATAAGATCTTATAGGATTTTATTGTTTCAGTTGGTGTTTTTTGTTCTCATTTTAAATCTTTTGGTTTTCTTTTTTATTTATTATTAATATTATATTGCTTAATTATTATATCTAAAATTACACATTTTTTTTTCTTATTCTTTATGGTTTATATACGAATTTATTTTGTTTTGCCCTGCTGCCAATAACAACAAATACATTTTTTCCATTTTGCCCGGTTTTAGAAACATTGTAGTAAATTAAATACATACTGATATAATAGTTACCAACTAGGTTTCTATTAGGATTCATAACATTCTCAAAACTACATCCAACAATATGCAGCAAGCACATCGCTACTCCTTTTAACTCCTATAGTGCATTTCGATGGTGGAAATGTCCTGATTAAATCTTTCTTCGTGTCGATCACTAAAATCCTCAAAATTCGGGGTAAAGAAGTCCAAGTGGAATGCGAATTTGTTTTAAGGCTCATTTTACTGCTTAATGTTTGATAACCCCTAAGAAGTTCGCCAAGAATTTCCTTGTAATTTTCAGATATGTTATTTTCTATTTTCTTTCATGGCCCGTTACAAATCACTTGTCTTTTTTTACTTCACTAGTATGTGGCAACACCTAAATTTAGGCTCCAAAAAATATCCTATTTGAGTTTTGCATCAGTTATATTACGAACATTTTATTAAGGTACTGAAATCCTGCTTTTTCTTTGACCATTGCTTTGAAGAAATTCTCCATAAGACACAATTTTATATGTAATGGTGGTAAAAGTATTTTTTATAAAGCTCCAATAGCGAATTATGGACTTCTTTTCCGTAGAATAATGTCTTATCCTAATTGCCCATTGTTTGTGGGTATAAGGGTACTGCCCAGTCGGACACTCCCTTTCACATTATGTTAGTAACCTGAGCTACCTTTAAATTGTTAACATTATTGTAAAAAAAATTAAACCAAGGCTTTTTTATTCTTTCGCACTTGACAAATAATAGTAGTTAGAAATCAGTTAAATTTAGCAAAAAGATATTACTTTCTTTCAACACTTTATAACAATTTCTCTACCAAGGATATATTTTATTATATATTACAACGATAATAAACTAAAGATAATGCAACAGTTGTCGCATCAACTAACAAGCATGTTTAGTAAATCTATTTACAACTAATTTATTGGAAACCAAAACACTACTCATACTCCTTCAGGTGCCAAGAGGTAAATCTCCGGAAATAAATCTTTGGGCGAACTTTACTACTTTACTATATTATCACGATCATCTATTACTAATAATTATCCAATATTACTGCAATATTTTTTTCTAAAACTTGTTTAATTCCCCTCTTATAAATGTAATCTATTTCATTTAATTTAATACATTTATGTGTGTAAATCATAAATCTGATCTTTAGTAACAGACTGACTTACTTTTCACTCAATCATTCCATCATTTCAGGTCCAATATTTTGCACCCATTCAATATTTTAAGTTTGTTTTCATATCGTTACGAACGTATTATAACCTTTACGTCTGTAAATACAATAAAGTTCAACCGCATGCATGTTAATTAGTGAATGTGCTTGCGTCAAACTATTGTCGTTCCTTTGTAATTATCTTCGTTTTGCGCAATATCAAAACCTAATTTGCTTATACATCCTTTATTTTAAGGCGGCTGCAGTTCTATTTAATGTGGCGCGAAAAAATAATGGCTTGTTTTTTTTATTTATATTATGTTGAAAGCATTGTATTTATTAGTATCTCGTCAGATTAGGGAAGCTAATTCATTGTGTTGCTTACAGACACTAGAGAAAACTACAAATGTAGAGACGATGAACATAATTAGCTTGAGGCCGTTTCAAAGTAATAAATGAGAGCCAAGAAATACGCCGATCCTTAATTACGAAAATTTATCAGTTGAAGCCAATTCTGTACTGCTGAACTAAATTTGTTACGGCGCTGAACTAAAATTATATCAGAATTGTATATATTTTTTAGACCTTTAACGTTAACAACTTCATTGCATTCTCGATTAAAACGCATTTTAATATTTTGTTACTTTTAAATATCTGCAGGGTGTTACACCTCAGTAGTTTTTCTTTTTTCTACATATTACCGATTAATTTTTGATTCTGATTGGAGAAGTTATATTTTTGTCG
Organism: Protaetia brevitarsis; assembly: GCA_004143645.1. Taxonomy (NCBI): domain Eukaryota; kingdom Metazoa; phylum Arthropoda; class Insecta; order Coleoptera; family Scarabaeidae; genus Protaetia; species Protaetia brevitarsis. Next base: position 413,387 of record RXPK01000081.1, on the reverse strand, counting down.
AGGAAGTTTGATTGATAGAAGTTAGAATAATAAATAAAAGTTTTCGTTAATACAAAAAAAATAATCTCCCAAAATAAATCGTATAAGCTCAGAAGTTAGGCGTGATTACTCAATTAATTCGATGCGACACGTATGCGTTCCTCTGCTTTTTTTTCCGACAATATTTATCAGCTAACAAGGGACTTTCGTTAGTTTGTGACGTGGATTATTAGCTGATATTAATAAGAGGGGATATAATTACAGATAACCAAAATATTAATGCTACTTCTTCTGGCAACTAGACAGATTTAAGCCTTAGTCACAGTATACAACCAGTAAGGACGAGCTCACAAAATCCTTTGTCCTTTGTGGTTGGTTTTCAATGACCTTCAAGCCTAGCTGCCATCTGAAAGATGTTGCCGGGAATTTTCAACGTGTGTGTTGGAGTAATTTATATTTTAAGGGAAGTAGGAAATAGATTAGAAAAATCCACATATACGTTTTTATTGTGATTGTATTTATATATTTCTGAACATCTTACAGTAATAAAAAACACGAGTAGTAAAATAATATTTGATTAAGTGATAGATATATTTGCAAGTGTTTTGCAATAATGTTCACATTCTTTCCTTTTTGTGAAACTAAATCTTTATTTATATATTTTATAGTATAAAATATTCTTCCAGGAATAAATATGCTGTAGTCCTTTTTCAAATAGATTAATAAAAATGCAACGACTTCAGTGGAACGGTTTCATTACAGAGTTTCAAATTTCTGACACGAACACACACTAACTTATATTATAATTAGGGTTTAAGAGTTATGACTATATCATTCTGTGTAATACAAAGACTATTCGTTTTTATTCGACTAATTCATTTCTAACAATCGTCCCTGCACTGGTTTGTCAACAATGATGTCCGGGGGTGCACAAGTGGATAGAGTTTCAGACGTAGACTAAATAATATCGAGTTGTCTATAATGTGAATAAATGTGAAATGTGAGGATTAAAATTTAAGTAGTAGTTTTTTAAACAGGTTGTACGTGCAAAATAGCAGTCTTAGACATCACTATTTATAATCACTGTTTCACAGAACATTTTTTTTAGGCTGGCCACTGCGGGTCTGGCGATCAATATCTTGTTATATTAAAGAGATAAGCAATGTTGTTTCTTTTATCATATTTATTTAATTAAAATGTGTAGCCGTTTCATAATTCTTTGCATTCTCAAATTCCTTTTTTCTAATGATATTACAAAACCTCAATATTTTGAATGCCACTGGAATTACGAAAATTAATTCACTTTTCACCCAATATACATATTTGACATGAACACATCGTTAATGTCATGATTAAAGTTATGATGATGTGGCGATGTCACGTGGATCTCAAATATGTAAATTATAAAAATCCAAATGAAATATTAATTATTGTCATGTTGAAAACGTATGTAGCACTCGGTTGATATTGTGTGTGCTGTGCATCAATTGAAATAAATGAAAAATGCAAAATGATTTTAAAACATACGTTTACTCACGTCAATAGTCGAACAAGGAAGTCCTTAACAAAATCCTGCAATCGTTTTTCTTACAAAAATCCCTCTCTCAAAATCATACAACGCAAACGTATTACATTACAACGACAATATTAAATAGAATACGCATTAAATCAGCACAAGCGAACGATAGACATTTGAATGACTGGATTAAATAAAAAATCTTAACACAACATAATTAAAAACATACAATAAACTCTTAAACTAAAATTATACAAAACAAAACAAAATTGTGAAAATTCTCGGTAAATTAAAAATCAGCTAATCGCGGAAATAAATCACCATAATATGCAACTTAAAATACACTGAGCGATAAAAGGGTTGTATAAACCACAGCAATACATATGTTTCAACTTACCAAGGATCTTCAGTGCTACTGGTCTAACCTAATGTACTATACGCAGAGAGCGGTATATATACTTAATATGTGGAAGAATAAATGGATGAGAGTTTAAGATGGAAATCTCATTATTAATGTGAGGATATTTGCTAAATTGTCGATCTGAAACTACAATATGTATCTATAAAGGATAACAATAATTGTAGGACGACTTTAAGCCACTATACATGCATTAATTAACTAACGCTAATTGATAATTAGGTCACATTGATATTAACATACATATGTTTCACCTTACCAAGAATCTTCAGTGCTACTGGTCAACCTAATATATTATGCGAAGAAAGTTGTATATATACTTAATAAGTGAAAGAATAATTGAATGAGAATTTAAGATGGAAATTTCATTATTAATGTGAAAATATTTGTTAAATTGTTGATCACCTAAAACTACAATATGTATCTATAAAGGATTACAATAATTGTAGGACGACTTTAAGCTACTATCTTCACGTTAATAATGATATTTCAATCTTAAATTCTCATTCAATTATTCTTCCATTAATTATTGTGTTTAATGTTTGTATAATTCGAAAAATTTAATATGCACACTAGGTAAATCTAGATTAATCTTAGCAGCCGAGCTAGGAAGTTGTTATTGTCATCGTAGCCCTAAAAAGGTGGTATTTTGTGTACAATGACTTCCATTATTGTTATGTGCATATTGTAGCATTCTGTGAAAATAAGAGTGATTTTATCATACGACGTGTTGTAACAATCTTGTCTTGTAATAAAATAGGTCACTTTTACTTTTTCTTTCATAAATAACTATTCTTTCATTAAATATAGTAACACAGAGACGTGTTTTCAATTAATACATAGTCTATAAACATTATGTTATTTTAATATAATTTCAAAGCAATTTTTTAGAATTTGTTTTGAGTTTATATTTGTATTAATTTATTCCGAATAGATACAATTTCTTTTGAACATTCAAAATTATGTTCCTATTAACTTTATTTCGTAAATTTGTCGTCCAAGTGCCTGGATCCATTTTTTTTTTATATTTCGCGTGATTCAGCAGAGGCTACGCACGTATGTTGTTGATGATGTTGAAAATCTATTTAAAATTTGGGTCGACGTATGATTGTAAAGAGACATCTTTATTAAATATCAACATGTTTTTTTTGTATAAACGCCACATTCTGTACCTTTTAGCTTAATTTTGGAGAAGAATGAGTAAATTATATAAAGACATTTAAACGTAAGATGTCAATAATGATGCACCTGTAAATCGGATTTAGTTTACAAATTATTTCTCTCAATAATGTTATTTAAATTACTAATCCAATTCTGGTAAAGTGTAACACTAATTATTTGAAATTTTTAGTTTTAACCTCTTCTAGCTATACTGTTCGGTTTTTTTTCATGAAGAATGATTTCTCGTTTTTTTTTTCATAGGAAAGAAAATTGTTCATTTACGTTTCGACGATTTTATGAATACTATTATCTGTCTAATTGAACCAAGATCTTCGGAAATGTTAAAAGATTCACTTTGTGCGTTTGCCAAATCGACATTTCACCACTTTCTTCTTAAAACATCATGTAATTAGTTTTTTTTAATCTACTACAGATATGTTTTGGATTATCATTGCGATAAAAATAGAATTTTCGTTGTCAGAATTTTTTTTTTCGACAGATTTCGTATACTTAAGTACTAGGTATAGCATGCTACCTCTGCATATGCCTTTGCCGGCTATGGTAACAAATAATGTGAGTCACTTCTTTATAGGAAATTCTTTAAGGTTTTAACATTATGAATTGATTTTAATTGAAATTGTCATTGTGATAAATTGATATCTGTTCAATCAACTACTAACATTTTGAAGCAAACTGAGCGTGCGTTACTCACATTTGCGTATACTACTAACACTAAGCTATACCTAAATCAAAAGTTCACAAATTGAACAATTCGCTATTCGGATTAAAGAGAAACTGTTTGTGTATTACATTACATTACACTAGAAGAGATTAATCGTCCTGCCCACTACGGCTACTAGGGCTGTTGTAGAGCAAATGTCAGTGGCGGCTGGTACTAAAGGGCACAAGGGCACGTGCCCACCCAACCATCAAGATAAACAGAGAAAGAAATTCGCGTGTAATTCAGTGCATTATTTTATTTTATTATTTTTACGTATTTTTATAACGATGATATCGAAGTTTCCTTCCGCACCGCAAACGCTAGCGTATATGCGAACGCTATGCGAAGCGCACTATGTTCCGGGCCACTATTTTTCGATGTACCTATGTAGAGTATGAATCGCACGGCTCCGTTTATCTTCGCTATATGCGCTTATACGGTCGCTTCGGGGCACGCAATGCCGTGTCCCCGGTTAACGTCTTGCATTCGTTACGACTGCATCGTTTTCAACGCGTACCGCGCATGTGTGATTTCAAAGGCTTGAAGTGACGTTTATTATTAATGATGGAAGTTAATTGAGTGCAAAATCTTTAAAAAAACCCGCTCTCATTTGAGGAACAACTTTTAATTAAAGAGAAAGGAAGGCCTATTCCTGATCTTAAAATAAACTACACTTCCAGAAGTAAAATTCGAACGTACAATAGAGTATTTAATAAAAATATGAGTGGATGTGTGGATGTTCATTAACAAATAAACTATTTTGTTTTATCTGCTTAATTTTTAAGAAAGAGGTTAGTGCGTGGAATAAACAAGGGTTAAATGATTTAAAGCATATCGCAGAGAAGGTAAAGAAACACGAAAATTCCGTTTCTCACATGAATGCATGCGTGGATTTTAATGTTCTAGGCAAAGTGGACATACGTGAATAGATAGACAGTGCTTATTTGCGACATAAAACTAAGGACAACGAAAATGTGGAAAAAAATCGTCATATTTTGCGTCGGTCAATTATGTATATAAAAAACTGTGAAATCTTATCCTATGTTTGACAGCGTAAAGTTGAAAGATGAACTTTCAGTAATTTATGAACGCGAAGACGTGTGACGTAGATGTAGGTGGTGTTTTGCCGCTTTTAGTGTTCATAACATACAACAACTTAAAAAACGTTTTGACAAAAAACATATAAACTACACACTACTACAACCCCCATGTCGACAGCAGTATGTGAACGATGTTTTCCACCCTTAAACGCAAGAAAACTTTTCTGAGAAGCACAATGTCAGAAGATCGACTGAACGCATTTTTACAACAAAGTCATAGACGTCTTTTCCAGCATGAAAAATAGGAGAATGGATTTTATGTACAAAAAATAGGCAAGATCTTATATTGTGCACACCCTCTTTCATAACTCACGAGCCGCCACTGACAAACGTTATCCTTAAAGTTCATCCAATAAGTTCAGGCACTTAACGAAGGTCAGAATCTTGTTGAATGAGATTATTTCAGGTCTTCCAGAGAAATATCTACCTTCCCAAAGGTCCTGGTTCTCGTGTCGGCAGGATTGTGTCAGACAATATGCTCAATTATCTCCTCGTCCTCCAAGCACAGTTGGCATCCAGTCTCATCTGAGAGTTTGATCCTCTGTAGGTACTTTCTGAATTTGCAGTGACCTGTAAAGATAGAATATATGATACTTTTACTGTCAAGTCCAAGAAGCTTTTTTAAGCACCGGTAATTTCCGCAAACTGGTAAATCGGACCAAAAATATTTTTATTATTGTTTTTCAAAATATGCACCTATAAACTTAATACATTTATGCATACGATAGAACCAATTTTCAAAACATTAGTTCCAGTCTGCTGGAGTCACTTCGAAAACAAGGTTTTTAAAGTAATCCACCGCTGCTTTGGACGTTGAAAATCTTATGCCACGCATAAGTCGGGGCTGTAAGGCGCATGTTGTCGCGCAAAATTGCTTCGTTTATTTGGATGAGGATCAAGAGGAAAGACTCATTGCGCCGATGCGCTTCGATTCAGGTTCAAATGCATAAATCGAACTTCTATCAATCTCATACTGTTGTAGACTGCTTTTGACTTGCAGTCATTGTCTTTCTTTATAGTTGCTTTGCACCATTCAACACGCTCGACTTTTTGAGCATTTGTTAAATTGTGAGGTATCCAACAACACATCTTCCTTACTTCCAAGTAATCATACAGGATCTTCTTAATTGCAGTCATACCAACACCCAAGTTGCTTCTAATAAGTAGATGATTCGATTGTCTTCTTTGATGATTGTTCGAACGGCAGCTGCGTTTTCCGTAGTAACTGCAGAAACTGGTATTTCTTCTCTTAAGTCGTAGCTAAATGCAGCCCTGTCGAAGTTAAACAAAGCAACAAAATGTTTTGTCATTGGTGTTTATTTGAAGCAAATAAAAATTTGTATAGCCCAACACAATTGGACGTGGGAAGGTGCCTGAAAACTGTTGGAAACTTCCTTCTTCCTTATTCTTCTTAAAAGTATTACAATATTATTTACAGAAATCTGCGCTTCGGCTCCTATGAAACGCTACTATAATCTTACGTTTTTCAAACTGTCACATATTCAACGCTGTTTCAAGTCATTTAAAGTTATTTGATATAACATACACACGTGCAATTCCTTTGTTGTTGTTATTTGTCTGTGTTTTAAGTTACTTGTTTTTGCTTTTCTATTATTCGGGTACTGCTTGTTTGGATTAGTGTTCATAACATTAATTATATCTCAGAAAAATGCCGTCGTTATTTACCCCTGGTGAATAAGTAGAAGTTGAGTGTTGCTGAAGAAATGGGAATCACTAAAACTTCCGTCATTAGAATCCTTAAGAATAATAAGTACCATCCATACAAAGTGCATTTACTTCAGGATTTGCGGCCCAACGATCCTGAAAATAGGCTATCTTTTATAGCTCAAATTTTGGCGCAACTTGATAATAACAGAATTCCTTAATAAAATCATGTGGACTGAGGAGTCACGTTTCCACAACAATGGAGTGGTCAACCGATACAACAGCCATTACTAGTCTGTCGAGAATCCTCACTGGCTACAGCAGACACACTTTCAGACTATATGGAGCGTCAATGTTTGGTGCGGCTTATTCAATGGCCATTTAATTGGACCTTTCTACTATCAAGGTACTCTTACGGGGGAAAGGTACAAAGAATTCTTAAGAAATTCATTACCAGTTCTTCAAGATATTCCTTTGTTTGAGAGATGTACCATGTGGTGGCAACAGGACGGTGCTCCGTCCCATAATTCGCACATAGTCAGTATTTGGATGCACAGTTTCATCAGAACTGGATTGAACCAATTAAGTGGGCCACACGCTAACCAGATGTATGTATATGAATGGAAGGGTGATGTTACACTGCGACCTAAAAGATATGTTGTGTCCCCTATTCCTGCTGCTTTACAGCTGGCCTTCCAATCCTATTCCTTTCAGAAAGTGTAGGATATCAGAGGGCTTCAGTCTAGGTAAGTCTCCCTCTTCGATTTCACATGCTCCCAGGTGCAACGCCCTCGAGTTGCACAGTGCTACGCAGTTTGAGAGGAGATGGATGTGTGTTTCATCCTGTTCCCCACAAAATCTACATTCAGATTCCTTTTCCAATCCAAGCTTACTCAGGTGTCCTTTCAGTCTACAATGGCCTGAAAGTATTCCTGTTAATATGCGAACATTGGTCTTACTCAGGTTGATGCATTCTGTAAACCTCTTCTGGTTATAAGTTCCCAGAAGAATTTTACTTTGCTTCATTCCCTGGAGATTTTCCCAGTAATTGGATTTTCTCTGCTCCATTTCTATTTTCAGTTTCTTAAATATTATACTGCTATTTAACCCGCAAATATTAATTTGGTAATAATAATTATTATGCGATTCTGTGTACTATAATTGAAGACACGAGTGGATGAAGGTGTTATGTTACAAAATCAAACTTTTTCAGAAATTAAGTTTTTTTATGTAATTTTTCTCAAAAGTAGTGTAACATAACCCCTTCATACATTCACAAGACTCGAGTGTTCTTGAATTTCTGGAATTTTCGATGGTGCTATGTGAAAGATGGGTACAAAACACCTTGATTCATGCAAAAAAGACAGTTTTTAAAATGCGACATAGCACCTTCATCCACTCGTATCTTCAATTCTTTTAAGCTTAAATGACAAGTAATAAAGTTATAATATCCCATAATTATATTCATTTAATGATAAAATATGAATGAGTAGTATTTCCTAATTTATTTTCAAGAATTTACTGCAGAAATATCAACCAATTGACTATTTATGTATTACGTACGCCCGAAAAAGGTTTTCAAAAAATCGAAACTAGAAGCGTAATTTAATACAGAACTACTGATTTCAATTTTATCATTAAAAAGATAATACATTTTGAACATATTATTTGAAAATAAAATATTGAATCAAAAAATATGTAGATTTATTTTTTTATTTCTCAAAATAGAATAAGTAGACGATTTTGGTATATCATATGTATAATAATTATAATCAATAATAACGCGGTATTAAGACTTATTGTTCTTCTAATGTTATCAAAATTTTCGTTTCTTGCATATTCCACAATTGACATTAGTTCGTTGACGTTCCTGTCAAATCATATTTCATGAGAGCGGCACACTTCAGTCCAGCATATCTTACTGCATAAATTTTTCGGAACTACTTTTTAAGAACATTTCGTTTAATAATATCAAAAAAAAAATACATATGTGTTATTTGTAAGCCTGGTAGCTACCGAAAACTTGCCAAAGGAAAATAGGGGTGCAATTTAAAAAAAAATAAAGTGAGAGAGGGGGATAAAAGGCTATTTATACGGAGTGTGTTATAATGGCAAAATTTGATGTACAATGTCGTCTCATTTCCACTGAATTTTACTGCAGCTTTTTATCTCTATTAGTTTCCGAATAAATACGTAGGAAAATAGATGTGGGACACACTGTATACTTATCGCATCTATAGATGCCTCAACGCCCTCCTCTTTTGCTCCAAAGAATCTCGATCTGCAAAATTTGCACTTTGCCTAGGGTTCACGGTGGTGCTTGAGGATCCAGCATTGCAAAACGAGAGCTCCTTTCATACCCTGCAACTGATCCTGTGTCATGACCAACGAATACGACATTGTCGTTTCTGTAGTATTCCAGTTCGCTTGCAACTTTTAAATCTACCGGTCTCAGCGCAATGAGAAAATGAATAATTATACTGAACTGGTGGATTGCCGTATTGACAGATCGCCTTCGTGTTACGTAGTGCTATGAACAGGCATCCCATTTTTCGCGAGTGTATTTTAAGTTGCATAGATTTTGTCATGATTACTCCGTTCGTTCGGTATTGAATGTACCGAGAGAATTTTCACAAATTTAAATTTTATTTTTGTATAAATTTAGGTAAAGAGTTTATTATTTGATTTATTTTATTAAGTGTTAAGTTTTTTTAAATTAATTCCTTTTCAATTAGATGTCTAGCGTTTGCTAGTTCTGTTTAACGCGTATTCTACTAGATTTTGTCGGTGAATTGTACGACTGCGTTGTAGAGTTTTGTCAGACAGTTCCCTGGTCGACTGTTAACGTGAGTAGACGTATTTTGTAAATCATTGTTGCCATTTTGTAATTCATTTTGATATTCTAAATTTTGGCATAAATTGAATTTTATTTTGTTCATCAAGGAATTCGTTTAGTAATAATTGTTAATATATTGAAGTGTGCACATTATAGATATAAGATCATTTATTATTTTTGTGTAGGAAGATATATTTTAGTTGTAATTCTCTCATTATAGTTAAAGAGTTAATTTTTTCATTTTCTATTTTGCTGATTCATTTTTTATTTTATCAATCACCTCGTTTGGGTGAGTAGAAGCATTGTGCTTGCATTTTGTTTTTTATTCTTGTTATTTACTAGAAATTGTCCACGCTTAGTTTAATTTATTTTAATTTGAAACCACGTGGATTGAATTTGAAAGATTGATTTGAATAATCTTCCTGAACAAGCTAAACTTTTACTTTGTATAGGAAATAGCATTGTCCTATTGTAATTTAGAATCAAGTGCAGTTTTTAATTTAAGCCAGAACCTTCAGTTCACGGTTTTTTTCTGCACCTTTGTAATTAAACCCATTTAAAAAAAAAATTGTTTGTTAATTAGCATCTTTGGCTTGAAAATTCTGTTCTTTTATTTTAAATTAAACCTTTATAATTTTTGAGGTAATTAAGAGAGTTAGATTTCATTCACTCACGCTTTACTTTTCGTGGTTAGATACAAGTTTTAATTCGCGAGGGTAACTCTGAGGTTAATAGTTCTTTTGCGCCTTTTAAAAATTTTGTCTGTTGAGCTAGCTAATTTAATTTTAATTTCATTTTCCATTGTAAATTTCATTTTACATTTTCAATTAATTCAACCAGTACACAGCATATTTATTTGGCGCCCAACGTTTGGCGCCAAATAAATATGCTGTGTACTGAGTGAAATAATTGAAATAGCTAATTTAATTTTTCTTTTTCATTTTAAAATCCATTTGGCAATTTCAATGATTTCAGTCAGTACACAGCAGTAGTTTTTCATTTGCGCTGCTTTCCTCTTAAGATTCTAGGCCCCACGTTGGGCGCCACTTGTAATGAGGTAAAACATGACGCAATCAATACTATATTTACTTAAAATATATACTATAAAAAAGACCAAATAAGGTGTTATAATAAAATGGCCGTTTGACACTTGATAAATTACATTAATTGTATCTAATGTTTCAACTTTCATAGCCAGGCTGGGCAATTCAGGTGATGCTATGGCGCTGTGTTTCAAAATTAATTTTTAGAATTGTAGATTAAAGGAGATGTATCTTTCTGTACGGCTTCTTCTCCTTGTATCATTATTTTTCGAGTTGAGTGTACTTTAAATGAAAGATTAAAAATTAAACTGCTGATATTTTCGTAAGTACACCAGTACTTTCCTGCTTTCGTACATGATGTATTTTAGAAGTCTCATTCATCTTGTTTAATATCCAACATCCGTGATTCAATTATCTCCACACCATTGTCCCTATCTTTCACTCGTCGCCTCTGTATAAACGTGTATCTCCTGAAAGGCCGACACCGCGCTATTTTACGCGATGATTAAATCCTTTCTGTTTGCGTATCGCGGCGACTATCGTTGTTGGTGCAATCTGTACGATTAGCAGATCGCGATTTTATGATGTTTATAAATTATGGCCATTGCCCGCGTAGTTTAGCGTAGTACACCTGCCAACTACCCATTCCACAAAACTACATATAATTCGGTTTTATTTATGCGACCGGACTCCTCTATTTCTCACCCACACCCGATTCCGCGGGCCGGCGGCAGCGTGTTTGGACAGGTCAGTATTTACATTATCTCGTCGAAGATGTAGTGTCGAAATTAGTCCCATTTCTTTCTCGGATCGAATTTATTTTACACTTTCTGGCAATATATAAGGGGAACCTCAATGATTTCGTATACGCTTTTTTGATGTATCGACCGTACCGACGCATATATTTTGAATACGATTTAGTCGTTCATATTTTTAATCCCACGAGATCTCAGGGATTATTTATTATTTTGTCTTAACCTTATTCTAGATTATAACTTGAATTGGCACATTCAAACATTGCGAGATTTTTTTAGCTCTTAACCATAATTAACCGCCATACTATTCACTCTTTATTTAATTATTGGTACTTATTTACTAAAATAATAAATTAATTCTTGTATTTAATACACGTACAGGGTGTCCCATCGATTTTGATTACAGCTCTATTTTTGATTTTAGGAAAGTTTTTTCTACAAAAATTTTATAGAAATTAATACTGCAGTACTTTTTTTCTGACTATGCAAAGTATCCCAGAAGTAGACGAACGCATACTTATTCCATTATTTTAAATGAAACAGCGTACATTATTATCCCATTTTTAAACTCTACGTATCACTTTACATTAACAAGCAAGGGCGCATTTTCGACCTGTCGATTGCCGTAATATGATAAAAGAAGGATGAAAAATATGATTTCTATTAGTTTTAAAGGTCGAGAAATACGCATACTATTTCTGCTGGGCGGTTGTGTGTCAGATGTACGCATCCATTTATCATCCCCAATCCGCATGCTATCGCTGTCTAACAGAAAGTACTCACCGTTATTCTGTACCCTTGTCTAACTACTACAAAATGCTATCACCACAGAATATCTAACAACTAGAATAGCATCTTTGCCTGGCGGGAAGAGTTCGCGCAATCTCAATGCTACTTGTGGTTCACTCTTTGCATTAGGTACAAGTCCGTTAATTTAATTAGTGTTATCAAGTGCAAGTCGATAAAGTGTGAAAATAATGGAAAAGAAAGTAAAAAATTGAAAAAAATAAGCGATATAAATTCATTTTAATGTAGATACTGACTGCTGTGTATTAATTGAAATAAATAAAAAATGCAAAAATGATTTTAAAATGAAAAGGAAAAAAATATTAGCTAGCTCAACGGAAAAGATTTTAAGTAAAACAAAAAACTATTAATCTCAGAGTTATCCTCGCAAATTACAACTTTAATCTAACCACGAAAAGTAAATTGTGAGCAAATGAAATCAGATTTTCTTAATTACACGAAAAAAAATGTAAAGGTTTAGTATAAAATAAAAGAACAGAATTTTTAACCCTCTGACGCCATTAAACAATAAATTTATTTCAAAAAACGGGCTAAAATACAATTTTGCAGAAAAAACCCTGAACTGAAGGTTCTGGCCTAAAAATATAAAATAAATCTTCATAAACAAAAAATAATAATTAATCTTATATCTAATACTTAAAAGAAACTAAAATACGTTGTTAAATATGTACATAATAATAACAATATTAGTGTGTATTGTCTGACTTAAACAGAAGTTATAAAGACATAAAATATTAATCAAAACTAAGGGGCATTCCATTTAATTACGGTTACTTTTCGTCGAAAAGCATGTACTTAAAAAGAAAATAGTCTTCCGGCAAAACAGCACGCTACTTTCAATTAAAATAAACATTTTTCTGAAAAAAAGTATTCTTTTCATTGAACATGATAAAAACCAAAAGTTAAAGCTTTTCATTTAATGCAATCTCTTTTCTCAGTGTAAGTATTCTACGATTTACCATCACCCTTCCACACAAACGTATATACTCAGCATTTTAATGCCTATCTAGTCACACCAATTAAACAAAAGTTATTGAAAGTTTCAGATTGGTGGTGGAATTAGTAATAATATATAAATAAGTGTTCTTTCCAATTATTATTATTTTTTTTAATTTATAAAATATTTTAAATAGAAACAAGGACACAAATGCACAAATAAAACGAAACACACGTTAAAATTTTGTTAAAATATATGATAATCGTAATGTGTATGAAAACGGACTAGATAAATTTTGTATTCAGTTTTGTACAATTTTTAATGTGAATAGTTTTTGTTGTATTTGAGTGTGTATGCATTATGTGTATGTGAATGTTTTAAATGTATGTGTGTGTTTATTGAGAATGTACGTATTTGTTAAAATAGGACATGAATTTTATTTTAAAATATTTTAATGTAATGAGTATGATAAATCTAATGTGAAATATGGATGGATTTTTTTAATAAGTTGTTTTCTTATGACGAAAATATGAATATAAATGATTGGAAAGAACACTTATTTATATATTATTACTAATTAAACTAAAGATAGAATAAATAGGTCGCGATCTTTATATTTTTTATTACTAATCCAATGTTGTCATCATTTTGAGTCAAGTACTGAGTCACTGATGCAGCTATGTAATTAAATGCAAGTTTGAATTATGATATTATATAGGTGAGTTCAGCATTTGGAAAGATTAATCAAATCGTTATTTTAAGAATCTTTTTTCCTATGTACTGTCTTCAATACAGTACTATTTTTGGCTTGCCAAATATCTGCAATGTCATATGGTTCAAATGCATCTTTAATACAACGACAATTTCATCTTGTTTCAAAATAAACTTTTTGATATTAAAATTTTATTTTTCATCATTTACAACCAATTAAATTAACTATATAAACTCTTTTCAAAACAAATTGATAATTTGGATTCTGAGTAACTTTATTTTGCACAACACTGTAAGTACTTGTTTTTTTTTTAAAGCATATTTCTTCGTTGTAGCATCTTGTGCAGAAAGCAGAAAAAAAATAACAACCTTTGTTCTAATTATAGCAGAAAAACTTGCCAACTTCCTTATTTTAAATAGAACATCCTAATTTTTATTAATGTTTTTCCTTAAACTTAGTTTTTTTTGCTTCTATATCCAGAACAAACTACCGTTTTTAATAGTTTCATTATTTTTACATATCATTTCCTGGAATTCATTTAAATTAGTGACTTTATTGCTTTCCTAACCCATCCAATATAAGCAAAGCTTTGTTTCTCTAATTTTAATTTATTGAAAATAATGTTCTGCCGCTAGCAGCCTAATTTCGTAACCGCACACAATATATCCTCAGTAATTGTAAATAGGATTTACTATTTTTATCTTGTAGTGATACATATATCAATTTTAATTTGCAATGTAAAATTAGGATACGCGAAAATTTCGGTTTCAATGTAGGAGTGAGTTTGGATGTGTTGTTATAGTTCTATACTCTTTACAGGAACAAAGGATATATAAACAACATTTCCTCGTAAAGCTGAATTTTTGTGTTAATTTTGTTAAGAACATAATTTCTTGACCGGACTAACCTTATTTTTGGATCGAAGTCAAGTACTTTGCTTACTCATTCGTTTACATAATTACAAGAGTAATTTTGTACAAATTAAAAATTATCATAAACAGACTAGTCATACATTAGTGTGTGCTTTTGCAAGTAATGTACAGTTACGCATCTTAACGGGCCATCTTAATAAAAATATGCTGCCTTTGAAATTGATTTATTTTTTATAATTAATTGCTCATTTCTACCGAATATATATTCAAAAATTATTAAGATCAAGGTCAAATAAAATTGGGATTTAACATGTGGTATCGTATACCTACCGAAAATAAATTTTAATTATTTGAAGACTTAACTTATGCTATTGTTTTAAATCTCAAACTGGGTAGGAATTCTTTCTCCAAGTATGAGTTGACTAAGGCAATTAAAGCAAACTGTAGATTTTTGATCAAATCATCCAAACATATTTATAAAATGATATAGAGCCATCTAGAAAAATTATAATTAGAGTAGACTATCAAATGTAAATGTTTTAGGTTGGTACTTTCATCACTTCCACAGAATGAAATTTATTACTTGACGTTTTCAGTGTAAATAAAATTTATAACTCTAAAATGATGCTGCAGCATAAACAGAAACACATAATTTATTTAATATTGAGAAGATAATCAAAATTTTACATAGAACTACAGAAGCTGTTGAAAATATTGCCCGTTTATGTCTATACACAAACCAACTCTTCTCTGCAATCCATTAAAAACAGTGTGCAATATCTGCGGTTTGGGTTGTCAGTCTCTATATTATTTCAGAGTTCTTCCAGATTATGTATTGATGGCCATAGATAATATGTTATATAGACACATATGGCAATGTTAGCACCAATTTTATTAGTTAGTAACCATATAACGTTAGTCCTATGGAACTAAAAATTACAAGCGGGAAATTTGACTTACTGACAACCTTTTAAAATTTTTTGACATATATGTACATATAAATGCTCAATTAACTTTTTGTTTTTTATTTCTTTTATTCTACAATTAAACAAACGTAAAGAGGTTTTAGTTTTTATAACAAACAAGTCTTCAAACCAAATTACTCAACTACGCTACATTGACAATAATTATTGTCAATTTTCTCTATTTACGACTTGTCAACAATTGTGGTTAGTTACCCAACGCAGTTGCCTATTTACAACAATATAAAACACTGGAACACGCGCTGTGTAAAAACGGTCCACTAGACAGCTGGCCGCCATCTTTGAATGTGACAAAATCCCAACAGCAGGATTGCATTTAATTTTGCTTTTCACATCTGTTATTTCCTGTTTTTAGTAAGAAATAGCTCATAATGCGTTCTCATATTTTCTATACCTACTTAATGATCTGCGAATAGTACTTCCAAATCACAATTAATCTATCATTTTTTATAGTTAGTAAGACGACCACAATCCTTCACCCATCACGATTTGCATAATATTTAATCTTATATCTGCAAAAAGAATTGCATTTAAGCTTAATTATTTTAAATGCACTGATTTCATATAAATATTTATTAAAATGGTTTATTTTACCATTAAGTACTATTGCAAAATGATGTGAAAAATGAAAGTGTCCAACGGGGTATATGAACATACCAGAACTGTTATATTGTAGCGCAAAGCTTGCAATTTGAATTGATATATGTTTCTATCCTCGAGAAATGCAATAAATCATACCATGATTCCAATTCAAAACATTAATATGTGAAAAAATGACATTTACTCCTTTTGACAGTCTACATGTCAATTTGCCAGATTCAAAGATGAACGTTTTTCAGTTACTGCGTGCACTCGAAAGCGCGTTTCAGTATTTTTCCCCCACTTTTCCTCCCTCATACGAGGGAGGAAACTTATAGTTTTCCTCCCTAGGGAGAAAAAATTTACTTATCCTCCTTAGGGAGGAAAAGTAAGTAACATTCACATGATGAAACTACATCTTATATATGTGACATTATTGATAGATGACATCAGTACGTTCGACCCAGTCTGAGCCCATTTATGAGATAATTGCTAAATTATTAGGTATTAAATTTCAATTAAACCATTATTAAACACTTTTAAAACGACGCTAATTTGACAGTTCTCAAAAAATATTTGGCAGATTAAGCCTACTATCTTATCATGTCACTCACAGGTATGTCTTTATTATTTTTAGACATTTAGTTAAAATTGGACTGGCTGGAAAAAAATTGTATTCAAACCACGCGAGGAAAGTGCTTTTGCAGGCTTTGAGCAATTATAATATTTGCCCGCGGCCTGCAATAGAGCACTTTCCACCCTTGGTTTGAAATATACTATTATATAATTCGTTGCCTAGTTACCATGGTTCGATTGTCAGTTTTCTGTAGGTGACGCGTAACAGCGATTCTAGCGCCAAGGAGACAGTTCTGTGAACTAACAAAGTGACGTGACGGACGTGACTACGGTTTTACTATATAACTTTAATAGGCCTGGTATTGGCATTGAATAAATGAATTTTTTGATGTATAGTCATACGAAAACATCGCATATATTTAAATCGTAAGACCTACCTGGATATGGGATTTCAGCGCTCTTGCTTATTATTCTGTCGTCAAAATATTTTGTGAGATATTGGAGTGTGTGTCTGGTCGTATATGCATAAGTGTCATAATTAATAAACGTGTCTTTTTTCAATTATTTGTACATTATTCATTATTCGCTCTCTTCTCATATTCCTTCCATTTTTTTTTTTTTTGGTATTCGCCGCTCAGTTTCATTTGTTTATTGATTTACTTGTTGGTTTATTTATTTAGTTATTGTTGAAAACGGATTTATCGAAAACTCATGTGCACTATACTTTTGGTATGTATTTTGGACAAATATATCTATCTACCTAGAGATAGAAAGCCAAGAGAAATGGCTCCTAAAGAAAATAATAATAACTCAGCACTACAGGCCTTGAAGGCTCTTGGCTAGAGTGCCGGAACACACCGAGCCACTGAGAAGCGTTGTCCGAATGGTGACCCAACCAACAACCGGTACCGCATATTGCTGCTTGACTTTCAAGATTGGCAATGATGCACCCTTCCTTCTCAGCCGTACTGCCGGCTTCCTAAAGAAAATAGATTTGAGATTTCTCGTTTGACTATAATTTTGCTTGATTTCTTTTACCATAGCTCTTCTATTGAGGCTGTTACCCATCAGTTATCATATCTAAATATCCGAGAGCACAAAAAAAAAAATTAATAACAGAAAACGTAATGAATATTGAGGTATTTGTCATAAAGGCAGTACAAAGAACCAAAACGGAAGTTATGTTTCGGGCAAGAATACAAATGTAAATGTTATGTTCAAAAATCATTGTCGACATTATTAGTGCTCAGAAGAGTATGAGGTCAGCGTCCTAAGATCTAGGATTGGTTATTATCTAAGAAAAAAAATAAAAATGATTTTTTTACAAAAATCGTTTGTTTACCTTTAATTAATACTAACAATATCATATTGTTGAGAGTTGTTTGTGTTTATTTATTTACTTTCACTCTACTGACATGATTTAAATACCACACTCATAGAAATACGTACATTTTGTTATTTTATTTTGGTTAAACCAAATACATATTCAGTAATTTCAATAAAAATTCGGTTGTAAAAACAAGATAAAATCTATATTAAAATTTTAATGTTGCTGCAACATATATATTATAAAACAAATAGAAAAACCATTGAAGCCAATAGTATTTTGTGTTAGAGGTAATGTATCTTAAAACAACATACCTTTCTGTTCCGTCTAACATTAAAATTATGTTAAAGTGTATTGCGTACTGCTTTTAGCGGTCTTTGAGGTGAGAAATCAATATTTTTAACAAAATTGTCGGTGATCCATACATAACTCACTTTTGTTAGCTCTATACTACAATGTTTATTACAAACAATTTTACACTAAATATTTTCAATAGATTATTTTGGATAAAAGATGCATAATATAAATGAAAAATTTACGAGTGTCACATACTTCTTTCCAAGCTAGCCGTCATTTTGTAACTACTGAGGGGTGACACTGACATTAGCGCACTTCCTATCAATGTTCTAGACGTTATCACTTGACAGAAAGACGGCGCCCAATGAAACTCCTAACAATTGCTTTGGGATTTGTTCATATGATTTGCATGAAAACGAGGCAATTTCACTTTTACTTGGGCTTAGAAGCTGTCATGTGAACATTAAAGGTGATCTTTGCATGAGACCCCTTCGTTGAACCTACGATTGGGCTTGACTCTCGCAATTCTCCCCTAATGCGGGGGCGGGAGACAATTCTGATTCTTAATTTTTGGTAGTCGGAAGGGATAATTACCGAAGATTTTCATTTAATGCACAAAAAAAAAATAGTGTTCAGTTTTTGATGGCATTTTTTTAGGTTAGATTAGTAATTATATTTGTTTAGAAATACATCTGAAAACGTTTTAATAAAAGCATATTCAGAATGAATAAATAATTGTTTAGTTTTACAATAAATTTTTGCTTGATTTAAGCAAAATATTACTAATATGAAATTATTGTTTTGCATCAAATACTATATTTTATATTGCCAACACACCTGTGGTATTACAATTAATATCAATTTAACTGTTCGATCAACGTATTTCATACATTGAGTGGACAGTTAATTGTGTTTGTTTTAACACAAATCAAATTACGGCTATATATTCATTTATAAATCAAATCGTAGATTGTTTGGATTCTGGTCAGTGTCCTGCTGGTGTATCTTTTGTGATTTGAAGCTGGCATTCGATTGTGTTGATCACCAAGTTCTCATAGGCAAACTTCATTGTTATGGCGTGAGGGATGTGATTGTCGATTAATTTCGGTCATATTTGTCTGATCGTGTTCAGTATGTTAGGGTATCTTTTAAGTCGAGAAAGCCTTTCAAATGCTTCTATTCCTCTACTTTGCCAACATACCTTGGTGTTCCGCAGGGATCGGTTCTGGGTCCGGCACTATTCCTTCTTTTTGTTAATGACATAGTCGAATTTATTGACTTTTCTTTGTTTTTATACGCGAACGATACTACTGCTGTGGTTTTTGGGATTGATCCGGCGCTAGTCCGTGATCATGCGTACACCCTTTTGATGACGCTCGGCCAGTGATTTAGTTGTAATGGACTCCATATTAATGCTTCAAAGCCATTCTTCACGTTTTTTTTTTGTATCCTCCAGTCCAGAGCTGATTATAATGTGGATATTCGTTTGAACGGTGAGTTGCTGCAGAGTCAAAACTCTATTAATTTGCTAGGGGTTCAGTTGGATGAGTCGCTTGGCTGGTATTCGCATTGTCGTAAGCTTATAAAAATCATAAACTCCTCCTGTTTTCTAATTAGGAACGTTAAATGTGCGGTTTGACGAGATTGTTTACTAAAATTTTATTACGGCCAAGTGTCCTCCAGAATAACTTATGAAATTATCTTTTTAGGCTCATCTACTCACGCGCATGATGTTTTTATCGCACAAAAGCGCATAGTTCGCAGTATCGCAGATATCGGCGCCACTGAATCCTGTAGGCCATTCTTTAAGGAATTTGGTATCTTACCTTCGCCTTCCGCGTATATTCTGGAGATTCTTGGTCACGCTTTTGTCAATCGGGATAACTTTCCCTTAAATTCTAATTTTCACTCCTATAACACGAGGATTGGATCCAACTTCCGTTTGCCGTTGAGCAGGCTTCGTATAACTCAAAGGTGTCCAATTCCTGCGGGGGTACGCCTTTTTAATTTCTTACCCAGCGCTCTTACAATTAGATGTACTCACTCCTTTGAAGGTGTTCAAGACTAGATTGCGCCAATTATTGCTCCACCACTGCGTATACTCTGTCGCGGAGTTTTTAGCTGTTTTAGAACAGTATTAAGTTTTCAGCTGTTTCCAATAATTGTTAATTTTTTTTATGTACCCATTTATTTTTATAGAATAAAAGGAATATCGACCGGACTTCGTAAACAATCAGAGAATTATACGGGTATTCGGTCTGTCAAATTAAAACTAAATAAATACCTCGATATTTCGTTTTAATTTGAAACATCTTCAGGAGACACTAAAAATATACAAGTTAAAATGAAACAACATAAAAAATCACAAATTGCTTACAAAGTTGTAGGATTAATGACAGCGGACAAAATGATAAATAGTTAAAACATTTAAATGCAAGTCAGGGCCAGACATATTAATCAAAAAAATTTGTTTGCGGTTATACATATAAAATAAATAGAAAAAAAAATTATTGATGTAAAATATTGCAATAAATACTACTTAATTGATTTGTATCAGCTTTAAAATTAATAGCATGACTACAATTTTTTATATTAACCATTTCCAAAAATAATCGTTTTTTGTAATTAGGTTCTAATTAGGTTCTAATTACAAAAAACGATTATTTTTGGAATATTTTTATTTTTGGGATATTTTTAGTGCCTCCTGAAGATGTTTGAAATTAAAACGAAATATCGAGGTATTTATTTAGTTTTATTTTGACAGACCGAATACCCGTTTATTTTTATAGTTATTTATTTAAATTTACTTATATTTACATCTTTCATGATTACATTTACTTGTTTATTATCTTACGTCATACTTACAATTAGTGTATTGTTCTTATATGACTTGTCCATTATACCTGTATCTATTTATAGGACGAAATAAATCAAATCAATGTTTGCTTCAACCAAATTTGTCTTCGTTTTAACAAAAATGTCTTCGCGGTATTTAATCGAAAATTGTTGAATTTTGTTGGTCGAATCAATGCGTGTATTTTTCTGCGTGCAATGATTAACACTTTACGGCGTAAAGTTAAATATATAGTTGATTATTATTATTATTAATGAAAAGTTGAATGAATACTTGAAATTCTGCCCTAATAGAAAATGGTGACGTATTACTTATAATAGATCAAATTTATGAATGATATAGTCATGTGTGTCCTGTTACGAGTAGACCTCATAAATATGTATGAATTTAATTGAAACATTTATTAATATAAGTATTGTGCACGAAAAAGGAACAAATATTCAATTAGATGATATCATGAACGTACATAACATCATATTCAAATAATTAGAGGTGATGAGGTTACACATTTTACCCGCTGGATATACCAGACAGGCGAAATATTTTTCTAGGAACCAAATATTCATTGTGGATCTGGGAACTTGCTGTCGGGTTCCTTGTTCGGAAATTTCATACCCGTGATTCATTCTGCACCATCTTTCTCTCGTTTTCTCGCGTTGTACAAACTGAAGCGGCCGACTTTAATAGTAACAACAAACAGTCGAGGACGCCGTCAAGAGTATACCTAGACGGACAGGAATGCAATATGAATTTTTCAGTTACACACAATACCGAGATCGGGATACGCCGTTTGAATAGTAATCGTGTGACAGAATCGCGAATTACTGACATTGTTTTATTTAAATCGCGTGCTATCGGTTTGCTGGTGTTCCGACGCTAATATGTATTTCTCTTTTACGGGTTATTATTTTTTTTATATTTAGTTCAGAATTATTGTGATATAAGCAACATCAGGTATGTTTTTTTTTTTTTTTGGAAGTGATAGTTTCTAAACAGACGCCTACTGAATGAATTAAATATTCTAATATTCATTATAAATATAAAAGTGTGTGAATTATTTTGCAGTTACAAAGATATTAAATATGCATAGTGGCACTGAAATTAGTTGAGTCGTTTGAAGCTCGATATACAACGTCTGTAATCGATCAGTTACGGTATACCTATAATTAACTTAATGGAAAAATGTTTTAAGTAAAAGTTATTTGGGAAAGCACGGGCTAAAATTATTTTGGTGCATAAGGGTGTTTAGATTATTCGATATGCTATATAAGTTTCTTATTTTAAATGGAACACACTTATATATTGTTACATTTTTTGATTCCTGAGCGCAATATAAAACGTATTTGTATAACACACCATATTATGGTTTAAATTAATGGTTTTCGAAATATTCAGTATTAAAGGAAAAAAATGCATTTGCAATAATTTATTATAAAAGTTATGTCTCCTGCATTTGTAATTATTTTGCAATAATTCTTTGATATCATTTCGACAATATTTTAAGGTGCTCGACAATAGGAAAAAATTCTCGTTCTGTAATACTTGGCGTTTCGAAAGGAAACGTAAACTCTAACATTTTAAAACAGTTGGAAATATTTCTTTCAAATGTAACATCCTGTATATTTCTACGTAATTCCATGCAGATTAAAGACACAAAGTTAATAGTTTTTGAGTGACATTATGTTCAGTGTCGAGCACAGATAATCCTAAAATAAATGTACTAGGATGTTACGAGTACCAAAAATATTGAGAATCTAGTTAAATTGTAGATTATGTCTTGGTGTCAAATCGTAAACAACTAATTATTATTCTGCATTTATTATTTACAGAACAATTACGTTTCTCATATTATTATTGTTATCGGTTATTTATCTCGTGTTTTCTGCTGTTCGAATTTAAGTTTCTTAGTTTTTTTAAATGAATTGTGCTAGAAAAGAATTGGGGTGATATGATATTTATTATTGGAGAAGCCAACGAAATTGTTTGTTGGCAAGTCGTTAATGTTATATGAACGAGTAATCATAAGATATGGCGTTTTCTTTTCCAACTTGCTTAAATATTTCTTAAGTATTTAAAACATTAAAATTAGGTTAGATTTTCACAAATTTCAAATTATTTATTTATTAACAAATTAATGTATTTCTGCTTTTAACTGTAATAATTAGGAGAAATTTCGATATCATGTATCATCTAATATTATCGAATTATCATCCTCCACTAGCTGAATTGGTAAAGCGCTCGTCCTGCAAAACGAGGGGATGTAGGTTCGAATCCTGCGTGAGGAGAAACAATTTTCTTGGAAAAAAATCCTCCTAATTATTACAGTTAAAAGCAGAAAATAATATCGACGTATGTTCGGCTAAATGCTCGAATCATCATCCTCTACTAGCTTAATTGGTAAAGCGCTCGTCCGGCAAAACGAGGGGATGTAGGTTGGAATCCTGCATGAGGAGAAAAAAAATTCTTGGAGAATTTCCTCCTAATTATAACAGTTAAAAGCAGAAATACATTAATTTGTTATTTTCATATTGTAAAAAACTTGCAAACTTTGCATAATTGCCGCCCTGCCGACCTTTTCAAAATCTAATATCGACGTATGTTCGGTTAAACGCTCGAATCATCATCCTCTGCTAGCTTAATTGGTAAAGCGCTCGTCTGGTAAAGTGAGGAGATGTAGATTCGAATCCTGCGTGAGGAGAAAAAATTTTCTTGAAAAAAAATCCTCTCAATTATTACAGTTAAAAGCAGAAAAACATTAATTTGTTATTTTCATACTGTAAAAAACTCGCAAACTGCGTATTTATTTATTTATTAAACCTTAGGGCTTATGTGTTATAAACCTTATTAAAACAGAATTATTTTAATTTAACTTATTTTAATCCTAGAATTAAAAAAAAATGCAATTACATACAGGAGGTGATAATTACATAAACACGACTTTGATACCTTTAAGGATTTTGGAACATCGTTTGTATTATGAAAATAATTTCAAAACATTGCCATAGTAGACCCTATTTATCCAAGATTGGGACTTTTGAACATCACGTATTTTGGCCACAATATTCCTTGCCGTATAGCATGAATAACCCTGTATATCTACTGTATTGCAAACTGTGAGAATATTCTTTGAATATGTTGTGCTGTGTGGGTATAAACTAAAAACTGCGTTTTCGCTATTTTAAAGAAACATTTTTTATTAACTTTTGCCCAAATATAAATGTTTAGAAAAGCACAAGTAGTTAATGAAGCAAGTATACAGGGTGCGGCAACAGTCTGTAATCAGCCAGTTACATTATATCTATTAACTTAATTTAAAAATGTTTAAAAAAAAGTAAAAGTTATTTGGGAAAGCACGAGCTATTACCTAAAATTATTTTGATGTATACAGGAAGTTTGGTTTTTTCGATACGCTATGTAAGTTTTCTTTTCTAGAAAAACTAAAATTCAAACAGCAGAAAACACGAGATAAATAATGAAAAATAAATAAAGATAGCGATAGTAATATGAGAAACGTAATCGATTTTTAAATAATAATTGGAGGAAAATAATTAGTTGTTTACGATTGGCAGTAAGACATAATCTAACATTTAAGTAGATTCTCAATTTTTCTGTTACTCGTCACATCCTACTACATTTTTTTTTTTTTTTTAGAATTATCTGTGCTCAACACTGTGACTGGACATTCAAATAAAACGTGCCCCGTTGTATCTACCCCACCACCATTCACAATGCGACTCATTAACCCTACCAATTTTACATGAAAATGATTTAAAATTACCATGACCCATTACTAATTCTAATACTGCCTGATACGACAAATTAGTCCCAAAACTTGTAACATTACTGGTAAATTTCCTAGTCCACCTCTCATAATAAAGTAATATTATGCCAATCATTATCAAGTTTATCCTTACACGCTTTTTAAACTACGCTACCCGAAATTAATCCAAACCTTATTATCGGGCTATCCCGCCTAGACACCGCCTCTCTTGCTAATTGATCCGCCCTCTCAGTACCGATCGTACCTACGTGAGCCCTAGTCCAAAAAAGTGTTACACCCCCTCAAACAATCAGACAATTTGTTGAAGAGTTTGACAAGCCGCCTCTATCTAATCATATACCATTAAAGCAAAACTTCAAATTCGCTATGGTCTTTGCTGTGGATTTTTAAGTTGCTCAGCTACATATGCAGCTGCAATACGTCGAACCTTATAAAAAATGGTCTAGTTTTCGGTGTATAATACACATACATTACATAACATACCTTTGATGCACTGCCTATTTTTATAACACTCCGTATAATGCGTATTATTTTTAAATTATGTATCTAGTCCAGCTGCATATATCCTGATGTATAACTTTTCAAACATTGTTACCATTTAACTACAAGAGACATCAGCGTTATCACTGTTAGATCCTATATATTTACTTAAAACCAATTGAAGGAGTCAGCGCAAGAAGTGGTTAATTCCATTGAACTTAGCTACTTTTTACAATGACCCCTTTAATTGTGACTAACTTTCCCATTATTTTTCTATAAATAGAACCTTGGTTATTGACTATTATTTCTGTAAGCCCTATTAGTAACTTATTGATTTATGATATACGGGTAATTCAATCATCATACATAAGACTATTCCTTGTTCCAGGTTCCACAAGCACGGTGCAGGCTGGAATGCAGAGCGCCAAACCGCCAGAGAATGTTCCGCAATCGGACCCAAATCTAGAAAATATGTACATGCTGTTAGATCCGCATCTAAGGCCTGCCACTCCTGACTTACAAGATTCCTACTCTAGAGCCCTGTTCGAAGAACATAAAAAATTAGCACAAGAGTACTTAAAGGTATACAATGTTTGCACACGTAATTAATTTGAAATCTTTTGTGTATAAATAAATATCTTGTCTTCTCTTCCAAGCATTTGGCTTTCAATGTTGGTTTACGTAAGCCAACCCCGCCTGTTCAACAGCGCACAATGTAAACTTATTTTCTTGTGTGATTCCAGGTGCAGACTGAATTAGCCTTAACCGCGCAAAAGAAAGAGAAACTGCTGTCAACTAAGACGGTGGAACAGCAGAGACAGCGGGAATCTATTAGGAAATTACAGTTAGAAAAAGAAGCTCTCACAAATTTTCGGGACGGTTTACTTAGACAAAAAGAATTATTACAAGGCACAAATCCTCAGGGACCTGACGATTGGGTTATAGTACCAAGGAGTGATAGTGAGACGTAGCTAGTTTTTAAATAAATATCTTAGTTTTTAAACATTATTTAACTATTTAACTTTTTTTATATACCTTATAACTTATACATTTTTATTGAAATACTGTTTCGAAATTTTATTAATTCATATTTTACCTATCATTAGACAAGCGTATTTCATACTTAATTATACATCTTTTATATTTATTTAATTTTTTATAAAATTACGTGTACAATTTTGCATTTGAAGTTTCTTGTCATTGTCATTTTTATCGAGAGGTGCCTTTTGAATGTGTGTATCAGTGATTAAGACTTATCTTTGTATGTGTATAGTACTCCTATTGTGATCTTAGCTGTGTAGGTATTCTTGTTGATACTTGTTAATTACAAGCATAATGTGGATTATCAATAAACTGATTAAATTCACTTTTTGGTGTATGCTAACTTTCCTTTATCCTTTATTTTCCCTGAAAAATGTAATTAGATATAAGAGAAAAAAAGAAGTTTTTATAGTTTGGAAAAAGCTAAGCTGAGTTTCTCTTGGGTTAAATTAATTTACAATAATTTAATTGAAAATATATGATCATCTATTACAACTTTCTGTTTATCTTCAATGTTAAAATATATGTTTGGAGTTTTAATGACGGGAAGTGGGCGGGGTAGTCGCACTTTCTACCCTTCTCTTGTACAGTATAAATACATTACCGAACATTGCCATCTATGCAGCAATAGCTAAACTATACATTTCTCATCGCGCTCTGTTTTACAACAAAACATTTATCGCAGTTTAGCATCTGGAAGTCCATTGGTTATTGTAATCACGTGGTAAATTAGTTTATTGTGCTACGAGCGGTGCGCTATATGCATTTAGAAAGCCACATTATCGATGTGGCTTTGATTTGTAAATAAGTTATAACGCCTCATCCACCTACGCTTAAACTGCGTCGAGTAAAACCAACAACAACAACATCTAATGTTGTTGAGGGTAAAGAGTAAAACAAATAAACTTTGGTAACAAAGTTTGGATATTTTCTAAAAAGCTTGATACACTTTGATCGTGTCATACAGGCTTAGACTCATTAAGTCTGCTCTATTCAACTGCCCTAACACTGTGAAAGGCACATCGTTGTGCATAACTTTGTTCAAACACTATAACTTTTATAAATAAAGTATCTTATATTATATATTATTTCAGTGTTGTATTTATATATCCATATTGAAGATATCTTTATGAAATTTAAACTGTACTTGACTGTCTATAAACTCATTATAATATAGTTTTTTCAGAATTTTTGTGACACTGGAAACTGTAAAAAACGAGAAGTATAATTTTTTATACTAACCCCCCCCCCCCCCAAAGTGACACCTACCAAAAAAATATATCTTATTTGTTCATTGGTTAGCTATTACATGTTAAAGTTACAAAAGGGTCGAATTGGTGGAACATAGTTAAAACAAATAAAAACCAATTATTAACCAAAAACTATATTAAAACCTATAAACTATCTCTGTACCTATCGTCATAAATATGTTCTTATAGTTTGCTATAAGAACATATTTGAAATAAAACTATCTACATATCTACAACCAAATATAATACTAGTATTTATATTGTATTTGCTACAACATATGTAGGTACTCGAGCAGTGTTACCACAAGGTAAATTTGTAACAAAATTTTGTCAAAAAGGTAATAGACACTTAATCTACGTGCCTCTTATTTTCTCTCCGCCGTATTGTAAATGCGTTATTAAAGAAAAAAAAGAATTAGTAATAATAGGGGACTAGAATTTTCAAAAAAGTAATGGAGCTATTACAATTGTAATAGACATGGCAACACTGACTACGAGCCCAAAAGAATATATCGTAGGTTAACGTAAAGAAATCTTTGTTCATCTTAATTGTTATAAACTCGAAAAATTTTAGAAAAAAAAATAGCCAAATGTGTACAAGGGTCTATTTCACTAGTTTATTCGGCTATAGCCTTTATTAATAAAAATCTTTGTACATGTACAAAATAAAGAACAATAAAGTGTTGAGCTATTACTTGTGGATGGTGATGTATACACATTCGAAAAGAACTCATTTCTAAGCATGCGCACTCTTTAGCTTTTTGTTTGTGTATGCTAGTGCAGTTAGTGTATATATTTATGAAATTGATGATTCTAGTTTTCTAAAATTAACATATGAAATGGCGTTGTAATAAACTGTTACAATACAACTAATACAACATAAATTACCCAGCAAAATGCCAGGCACGGTTCTAGAAAATCTCAGTGGAAGAAAGTTAAGTGTACTTGTAAGCATTCTTTTAATATGTCAAGTGGCATGTTTCCTGATCGGCGGTTTCATGGCTTCTTCGCCGGCCGGCACGCAAGGAATTTCGCTACGGTATGTTACGACGAAAGTGGAGGCAAAACAGATAGATGGTTCACCACAGAATACTGTAGGGATGGCAGAATTGTTGATTTACATAACGAAGAACTTACAAGTAAATTAACACCTAAAAACTTGGTGTTCGTGGTACAATTACCATTAAGCATGCCTCCTGGTGGTTTCTCCCGATGGCAACAAAATCTCGTGGGTGTACTTCAAATCGATTTAGTGCACGTACCTCCACTGACATTGGATCCTATAGTTGAGTTGACATTAGATGCAAAATTAGGTTATAAGAATCAAGGCGAAAAAGAATGGAAGCCCTATGCAAGTGCTGTGGAAAGAAGGCTGATGGACTGTTCCGGTGATGGTTCAATTGAAACAAAATTAGATGGATATGGCTATTCTTGCTCCGTAGTGCCACTGTTTGAAATAGGTTCGCTTTATCATGATTTTTATATTTTAAATTTACGATTACCAGACGATAATGGTAAAAATAGTTTTAAAGCACGTATTGAAGATATACAATTGCATATTATACATATGAATGGGGGTTTCACTATGATATGGATGATTATGAAGTTTGTATTTTTTCCGATTGTAGTAGCTATTATGATTTGGTTCTGGCGGAGGGTGTCTATCTTATCGAGAACACCAGCTTTGCTTGAGTATATGCTTATATCTTTAGCAGGTGCTTTAGCATTTCTCGACTTACCTATCGAATATTTAACATTATATTTTGATATGCCTTTCATGTTATTATTAAGCGACATTCGACAAGGTATTTTCTACTCCATGCTGCTATCCTTTTGGCTTGTTTTTGCGGGGGAGCACATGTTAATACAAGATAACGGTGAGAAAAATTCATTGAAATTATACTGGAAACATCTTAGCGCTATTATAATTGGTTGCACATCACTGTTAATATTTGATTTATGTGAACGTGGTGTTCAGTTAAGGAATCCCTTCTACACGATTTGGGTTACTCCAATCGGTACAAATTTGGCACTATCATTTATAATACTTGCAGGGATGTCAGCTAGTATTTATTTTATTTTCTTATGCTATATGATTTGGCGTGTATTCCGGAATATTAGCATTAAGAAAACGGCATTACCCACTATGTCCACTGCAAGACGATTGCATTATGAAGGTATTATATATCGCTTCAACTTCCTCATGCTTGCTACCGTCGTATGCGCCGCTGTAACTATTATTACTTTTATATTTGGCCAAGTGAGTGAGGATCAGCATAATTGGGATGATGATATGGGTGGATATGATATAGAAATTGCTTCTGCAATGTATACTGGTGTATATGGGATGTGGAATATTTACATTTGTGCCATGCTAATGTTGTATGCTCCAAGTCATAAGCAATGGCCAGCTGAACCAATCTGCGGTGAGCATGGGGAGGAAGTAGAATTCAGTCGTTTACCTACTGATCCCAGTCCTAACGAAATATCTTCGTTGACTTCCTTTGCTAGTAAGACAACTATTGACTAATCTGTAAACAATGCTTAATTTTATTTATATATTTATTTATGTGTTTGCTAAATGTTGCATTTATTTCATCAGTATTTTATAAGGACGTAAGATAGTACTTTCCTTATTGGAGTCAGAATGGTGGAAAGCATTTTTAATTCATTTAAATTGTGATTCAAGTGCGTTACTCAAACATAAAAGCGATCTTTCCGGGTGTAATCTGATCCTTGTTTTAAAGAAATGTATATTCTATTTGTTGATAATCATAGTTATCAAAATTCCAAAAATTAACTCTCTTAATGTTGTTTTCTCTGGACGACTAATTTCAAGCCTATTGTGATGTTTTTGTTGCTAGACCATTTTCTAAATAAAAAAATTTCAGTGAAGATAGCTATTTTGTGTAAAAAGAGTTCATATTTAATCCTGTGTTAGCCGATAAGAGCCGGCTATAAGGGATAGGAGCATAGTGAAAACGAATTTAATTACATAATCATATATAGTATTTATTGATTACTATATTCTCATATAAATCAAAAAGATTGCATTGTTATTGTTATATTATAGCAGCATATTTTTATCTTAATACTTATGTACAGGTGTCCGTTTATATTTTGACCCCCACCTACAGGCTGTATTATTTAAGGTAGAAAAAAACTTTAAATACAAAAGTAATACGATTTTTGCTCTATTACTTTTTACTAATTTCAAAGTTGATGTTATTTTATAAATTGGTAAACAAATGAATACAATTTGCATTTTTTTTTAATACAACCTATATTGTTGAATATTATGAAATACTTCTTTTCACTGATTTCGAAATATATATAAATTGTTGATATTTGAATGTAAGTATTTGAAGTAAGAATTCAGAAACGGCTTTCTGAATTCTTACTCGAGTTCATTTCATAAACTGTATCAGTGATTGCCATGAAAAGTATGAAATATAATATAAAGAAGAATATAATATCTAGTTCTAAAACGAAACAAAAACTAAAATGATAAAAATTTTCAACATAACCACCGCCATTATTTATACAATTTACAGCGTTTCTCATGAACTTTTTTGTAATTGTGTTTACGATAAAATCGGGTCTCTGCTTAAAATCAAATTTAATTTGACCAAATTGTTGTTTAACTATTGATATTCTATTATTACTGGCATAAAAAATTCTAAATAATTCACCCTTTTTTTCCGTCGAATATCCTATATTTAATGAAATAATATAAAATATTTTTAATGTTACGCAAGATGTCATGTAAAACGTCTTTCATGATAATATCGACTTTTCACTGACACAGTTTAAATAATATAAACTCGAGTAATTCAAATATCAATTTTATATATATTAGAAAGTGAAAAGAGGCCTTTCATACTATCTAATAATATACAGGGTGTTATATTTAAAAAAAATGCTTGTATTTATTTTTCTACCAATTTATGAGATAATATCAATTTCGAAAATTGTAAAAGATAATAGAGCAAAAATCCTATAACTTTGTGTTTAAAGTGTTTTTCTGATCTTAAACAAAACAGCCTGTAGGTAAGGTTCAAAATATAAACAGACACCCTGTACAGGCTGATTTGTTAAGGGTGACGATCGGCCATATCTTGGTAATGGTTTTTCTTAGAATTTTGGATAAAAATTATACTGATAAATTTGATCATGTAAATATCATTAAAAATATTTTTTAAGTTTCTATTTCTAAAGTTTTGCGAGGTGGTGCAGGTAATCATTTTCTTTTTTTTTTAACATTTCCATCCATTATTAAGTCCGTGTAAGTTTAGTAAATATATCAATCGATTTTAAAAACCTTGGAGTCATTGTAAGGAGAATATTAAATAGGCGAGAGCGTAGTTTTTGTAATAATACGGTTTGCTTTATGGCTTTAAATGGAAGCTAGATGGAGTTATCTGGTAGATTGTTTTATTCATGCGATTTTATCGAAAAATTCAAATGGAATGGTATTACTATAATCAATCCAAAAAAGTTCAGGATACATTATTCTTTTTTGTTAATCTTACAGATGCGCTTTAGTTTACTTTAGAGAATTCACAAAAATTGTTTCTCTTTGGAACGACAAGAGATAGGTACCAAATTGTGATTTTGACATATGTATTTCACTCTAATTTAAATTCCCAAGTTTCTGAGTTAACAAGGAAAACCCATTCACAGAATTCATAGCGCTCGGAAGGATGAGTAGTTTGCATTTTTTTTTATATTTTGAATGATCTGTTCAAACAACCAATGATTCCAATAATGTGGTCTCTATTATATATTTTTGTATTTATGTGATATTTTTAGCAGTTTTTAGGTGTATTCTATATACACATTGAGAATCTAATATTGTAACTTATATAGTTGTGTACTATGCTGCTTTGAATCTGTAGCTATATTATCGCAAAGCAAAAAAAAATTTTTAATAGTAGACAAGTTATGGAAAGGAAACCATTTACGGAGATACGAAAGAAAAAGCACTGATTTTAATTTAGTAGAGTATTCGAGAATATTACTCCGTCAGATAGATTTTTTTTATAATAATCTAAGGAAACTAAGTATAAGAAACTAGTATTCTAGATTTTAGCGGAAGAGAAATGTGAATGATTTGTTGGGCTCTAACATTTTAATATCTACCAAATCACTGCTAGGTTTAAATAGCACCCTTGCCACTTTTGGTAAATTATTATCAAGCATATATTATCATATTAGTGATGTTTTACGTTAAAAAAGTCCTTGTTCTGCGTAAGATTGCCATTTGTTGCAATTATGCGCGAAATTTTTATCCTGTTACGTGTCTACTACTTTGAAGATGATAGGGTATTTTGGTTACTGAATAGTATCAGCTGATTTATGTGAACCTGGCAATGCATCCCTGTGCCATACGATATCTTCAACGACGACGAAGGTCGTCTGGTAAATTGGAAGATCTAGAATTGAAGATGCCAGTACTTCTACCTTTGAAGTCCCAAGCAAGAAATCGTGGAATCAAAATATGGCATTCTCCCATCGATATTCTAGCATAGAAACTTTAGCGGATAACTATTTTTTGTTTAATTTTAAGATATTGTAACCGGTAGTATAGTTATATAAGAAACTCTAGACGGTATTTATACCAGCTTATTTACGTCGAGTGATACCTAGTGACTTCCTCAATATTGGCTAATCATGCTTAAAATATATTTTAATCACTCAAAGTAAATTGTGCAATAATGTAATAATCAAATAGATGTGTATAGTGTCTAAAAAGTTATTGTCTCTATTTTGTTACTACTAATTACATATCATGAAAGGAAATTTGCAACGAAACCGGAACAGATATTTTAATTACTCTCTTAGGCCCATCAATACCTCATGTGATGTCAATGACGATATTTATCCCCAACTAAAAGCATGTTTAAGACTATTTGTAACGCACGAATTTTATATTATAATAATGAGCGATATATATTTTCGATGTTTTATATGTATTTGTGGTAGTTGTAATAGATACGCAACGTATAAATATTTTTAGTAATTGAATGCAGTATTAAAATTATTGTGATGTACTTCTACATATGTATTTACATTGTTTTTGATGTTGATATACTTTAATGTACTTACTAATAAATGATAAATAATAAAATGGTATTTTTATTGTTACAAGTTACATAAAGAACGAAACATAAAATGACTAACGATGAAACAATATACCAGTTTTACGAATACTTTTATATTTCAAAATTTTGAGGTTAAAGATTATTTTTTTTTTTATTTAGCCAAGGTAATAAATTTTTAAAATGATTTATACGTGTTTTATTGAAATATACTCATATACAATTGGAATATGTCTATTGCATTTCAGATTTATTCCATAAAGCTCTCTTTAGTGAAATCGTTCATCCATCAAGTAATATAATATGTTCAATTTTTAAAACGACTCGTCCAGAAAAAAGTATCACGGCACCAGGACTCAAACAATCTATGAAGGACATCACAAATTTTACCACATTAAGTTAAAACCTTACGGAAATAACATGGTTAGACTGGTATTCATGTTACAAGTTCGAAAACCAAGGTCTCGGCTTGAGACGTCAAAGCCCAGATAACAATTTAAGGTTAATACAAGCCTTTTTAAACGTTGTTCCGACAAGGGAAAAAGGTTGTCAGCAAGCTTGTTATGGCAAGGGTGTAAGCTTACTGCAAGGTTATGACAAGCTTGCTAGTTGACACAGGACAAGGTTTTTCCCAAGTAAGGTTACAAGTTAAGCTTGTCTGTAAAAGCATGTGATAAGGTTACCATGGCAAGGTTCCATAAGCTTGTCTGTAAACGATATGACAAAGTTGGAATGACAATGTTGAGCCAAGCTTTAGAGAAAGCCTGTACAAACCTTGATAAAAGTTTGTAACAATCAAAACAAGGTAGGAATTGGATATTCATTTCTTCTTTTTCTTGGTTTCTAGGTCATAAAAATATAGAAATGTACATTAAGGACGTTTCGTTTTAATTTCAAGAGCTTTTTCAAGATATATGTAAAATATAAATTATAAATGGTATACATTTTTTTATTTAATAACAAAACATTGTTTACTATGAATTTTGAATTATGATTTATCATTTATTAAACAATTTACTTATAAGTTACACCATTTACAATTTATATTTTTATATGTATACTTGAAAAAGCTTTTGAAATCAAAGTGAAACGTCCTTATTAATGTACATTTCCATATTTTTGACCTAAAAACCAAGAAAATGAAGAAATTAATACCCAATTCCTATTTTGTTTTGATTGTTGTAGCTTTTATCAAGTTTGTATAAGCTTTCTCTAAAGCTTGGCTATAGTCAAGGAAAGGAGTTGGGTATATGACCTTTTCTTCATGTGACTTTGAAAATTACTAAAATATTTTAAGGAAAATTATAACCAGCAAGCTGAAACCAAAATAAATTTCGTACAAATAAACTTTATGTAACTTCCAAGTGTTTCCAAAAATGTTTTTTCACAAAATTATTGCTAAACAAAACTCAGAGAGAATTTAATAAATTAATATAATTTGCGTTCTTTTTATTTTTTCGGATGCCGTCCATCGTCTCCTAAAATATTTTATTGTTTTCAAATCACATCTGTTTGCATCAAGTAAAATTCATTCAAATAAAATTAGAATTTCAGTATTTAATAATAAAAAAAAACTTCTACATATTTATATATACATATTTAGATTGCGTTTTTATATTTATATAGAAACAACACTATAATCTTTTTGCCGTTGCCATCGTGTTGCGCGATTCTCTGTAATAAAAAACGACAACTATAAAAAAATTAAACAATACCAGAGATGGGAAGACAAGGGAAACGGCTATCAGTTTTCCAGAGTCGACAAGTCGTCGTGGATATTATGAAAAGTAACTGTTTCCCTCGTTACTACAAAATACAAACTATCTTATTTTTACTATACTTAGTGGTTATTAAATAAAATACTCACCAAAAATAATTTAAGCATTTCAGTCTTCTGGAAAGGGTTTTTTAAAGCTTTTCCCTGTTAGAGAATGATTTGCCGCAATATTGTCCTCTAGTGGCTTTTTAGGATGTTTGATGTCAAACTCTTAACGTTCCTTCCATGGGTTGATATCAAATATCAAATCTGTAAATTTTTTGTTGGAATTAATTCAATAAATGAACATGGTTTCGGACTTAAAAAAACAGGTAATAATTTAAATAATATCATTACTCACCAACTTTTTTTTCTCCAAGAAGAGTTTTCAACTATTTGATGTTTACTAATGTCATAGAAGCTTCTATATTCGCTGAAAAAGAATTTCATAAGTTATGAAATTGATTCTCCTCTTAATCCTTATTAGTTACCATATACTGCCTGTTGTATTGTGGCAGCTGTTGGGCCAAACCTTAAACCATATCCATTTTAGTTTCTAAACACTCTGCTATGAAAGAAAATCTTCTAAAGACCTTCCACATTACGCCTGGTTTAATTTAATTTGGTGACACTCATTACTGTAATCGTTCCTAAAAAATAGTGATAACATTAGAATGATTTCTTGAAATAAGAGATCAAATACATATAATATATATAATATATAATATTCTTATTAATTATAACACTAAATTTATATGTGTATTTTTTGAATTTATTTAAAATTCTATTACACTGTCATTAAAACTGAAAAAAACCTCAAACATTTATTATTCATAATTTCTAAATTTATATAAAATCAAATTATACTACAAGCTATCTAGTTGCAAATATAAACTATAACTTTTTAAACTAAGTGCATTGGCTTATGCGCTTATGGTGTAGAAAATTAGGTTAGAATTATATGCAATAGTTGGGGCAACTGGGGCAGACACAGTTCAATTCATCGGTTAGAATTATAAACTATTGATATTCTTGAAGCAACAACGCATATCTAGTAAAAGATATAAAATTAGGTAATACTTACTTTTGCATGAATGATGTTTTAAACTATTATACACTGAAACAGCTCAAACGCGTACAACACAACTGGACACAACAAATAATGGCGGTCGATGACAGAATAGCGGAATGGCGGTTAAACCAAAAAAAATCAATACTCGATAAACGATTGACGCCGAATCACTCCGGAAATACACGAAGTCACCGTACCTTGATATAATAACTTTGTCGCAACCTTGCATTAACCCCAGCATTAACCTTTTACTGTTAAGTTTGTCTGGACAAGGTAAAGTTAAGCAAGTGGCAAGCTTATCGTAAGCTTACGTGTTATCTGGGAGTTGGGCGTAGGTGTATAGGAAATGTTGACACTCCAAGCTGTGCATCTGCAGCACCTTGTGAACCTTTTGGAATTCAAAACTTGGACCATTGGACTACCGTGCCTGATGTAAGCGCTGTAAGCTTGAAGCATCGTAACTTGTGGTGTAAAGGCCGTTTTACACCTAGCAATTTATTGGCCAATTTCAAATTTTACGTGTATAACACGTATTTAATCCGTTTATATCTTAAGCTTGAGCTGAGAGTGAAGTACCACCTCAGTTTTTGGATTTAAATGATTATTCCATTAAGTAATGTTTCAAATTCAATACGATGTCA
This sequence comes from Protaetia brevitarsis, assembly GCA_004143645.1. Lineage (NCBI taxonomy): Eukaryota > Metazoa > Arthropoda > Insecta > Coleoptera > Scarabaeidae > Protaetia > Protaetia brevitarsis. Next base: position 376,127 of record RXPK01000081.1, on the reverse strand, counting down.
AAATTAGTTAGTTTCAAAAATGTTATACCCTTGAAAAGAAAAACTACAAAATGGGAATTATTTTTGCTGCACAATATGTTTTGTTTTCAAATGAAACAAAATAATAAAATCTAGTTTTAAGTTTTTAGTAATTATTAGAAAGTCACAATTAGTTTAACTTAGTTTTTCTTTTTATGTAGATCTTAATGTTGATGACCACAAGTAAAAGAAAAAATAAAACAATGCATTTGCAATAATGTCAACAACAGATATTAATTAACGTAAAGAATAAACATTAAACTTCTACATGTCTACTGTTTGGTGAACTTTTTATAGATCTAGCATTAAATTCTCTTAGCACGTAAAAAAAAGGATTGATTTCCGCGATACATTGTCCAATTACCTTTTCTAAGTGATGGTCGACATTTCTAAATGGTCGAACTTTGTAAACATTGTTTTTTATAAGGAAAAAGAAAAGAAATCCAGGAAGGATAGGTCTGGTGATCTTGGAGGCCATGAACTTTTTGAATAACTTCAAAGAAGAAAAGAAAGAAGTATTTGGTAGTTTTGGGGCAAAAAAAAAACATTCGAGATGTTTTCTATGTTGTAATTATTTCGTTTTATTTCAATACAAAACAAGTTGTGCAGAAAAAATAATTCCCATTTGGAAGTTTTCCTTCTCAAGGCTATACAAAATTTTAAACTAACTAACATGACATAGTATATGCTTGATTTTCTCTTACAAATGATACACAGAATAGGATATCACTGCTGTCTCAATTAATTTATATACAGATAATTCTAGAAAAAAAAACGGTTAAGTTTCATTTTTTGCTACAATTAAACGAAACTTCATTTGTATGTAGCGTTGAATTTGAAACAACATTTATTCATAAACGAATCTTTTAAACCCAAAAATTGAGATACTTTATTCTTTATATTTTCGACCTTCCCTCCTATACAATTACTTTTTTGGCAACTTTGATTGATTTTTTTGATATTTTAGTTTCAAGATGTGCTGTGGTAGTTTATAAGAAAAAAAAAATCCCATCTGCTGCCCACTTTCTGCCGATCACTGTATAAGAAGTCAACGAAGCCTTTCATAATATCAACAGAATATTTTTATTACAAACAAACCTATTATGTTCTGTTCTTGTGAAGAATTTAGGTGCTAATGGTCCAAGTGCCAAGAAGGAAAAATAAAACCCTGGGCTATAATTATGTAAAGCTTTAATAAATAAAAAAAAAGCGTATATGCAAATATTAAAATTATATGACTATACAAAAATAAATATCCGTTTACTGCATTATTTTCATGTTTACAAAGTTAACTTAAAACAGAAAACTTCACTGAACAGGTACTTCTCATTATTGTACTTATACGCAGTAAATTGCTTATACCATAGGAGAACCATCGCTCTTAAAAATGCATTTTCATAGAAAATACGGACTTATAACCTAATCGCTACTTGAGCTGGCACTCGACAAATTACTGGATGAACTTCCTAAACTTTCGCAAGCTTCGAGAAACAGATCTGGGTTTACCATCTCCATGACACGCCAAGCAAGAGACTTTCCTGGAAATAAGGAGATTATATGAATTGGCGAACACGTATTCTTAATATTGAAATTGAATTAAGGCGAATCTGGACGTCCAAGTGTGCGACAGAGATATATCGGAAAAGTATTCCGCGCTTTTTGGGAAAACGGTACGACCGATTTTGAAATTTTAAACTGTATTTGTCTTAAAATAATGTTTGAATTTGCGCCAACGTTTCAATTTTTTCATTTTCTATGTATTTAAATTTTTAAATGTTGTAAGTTTGTTATTAAAAACAATTTCTAAAATCGGCTCAACGGCGCATGTGAAGACCAATGTCTTAATGACAAAACTTTTTTAATTTTTGAATTTGGACTAATAATAACGCCCGAAATAGAAATATTCATTTTTCCATCAAATGCCGACAGGCCACCGGCTTCTATCGTAACCTAACGCACAGACCGATGTTTGTTTTGAGGACGTATCTACGTACAGATCGTCTGCTATGGTATCACCTAAGGCATCAATATAAGGATATTCAATTCTGCTTTCAGTTCTGTCTTTTTGTGTATTTTGCACAACCCAACCTACTTCCTACCTATGTTTTAAATAAGTGGGAAATTCTTAAAATGTGTAAATATTAATAATAGATAATGTATCTACTTTTTATTAACGAGTCATAATTATAAATACTAAACCAGTTCAATAATTTCCTTGATGCCAATTGTATTACGAAACAGAACATCAATAAAATGCAAATAAAAAAAATGCATACAGCCATTTTTTTGACTGGGTAAAATGTTCCTATAAATTACAATTTCTTTTATATCTGCTTAGATTACATACCTTGTATCATAGTCATTTATATTGACCGCCCTAGAATTATTTTTGGATTTTGGCGCACTGAAATACGCAATGACAAAGTAATAAAATGTCTAGGTAAGTAGATATGGAACTTACATTTTGTACAATAGAATATTAAATCTTAGAAGAAGCCTTTTTTCTTTTCGCGCTGATACGAAGATGCTTTCACCTTTTGACGAGTATCTTTTATCCATTTTTAGATAATGCGGTTTGTTACTTGTAAGAAAGTAAATATTCTTCAGTGTGTGTGTTGAGTGAGGTTTGTATGTTTATGACAGTGTGTGGCACCCTGACTCCAGTTACCCTATAGGAAGTTGTATTGTGAAATCATAGATACAGGTATAGAATAACACTCAATGAAACGTAGCGAGTACTCTAGATAATCTTAGCAATTGATTTTGGGCACATGTAATATAGAAGGCAAACAATTCATACCATTCAAAAAGACAAGAGGTATCTTTCTTTTCGATCTGACTATCGCTTGAGGTTTATTCCTGCAATCACGTGTTCTACAAATGCTCTTCACATTTGTGCATACCTCCAGATAATTCAGTTTTCGGAAAACAGCAGTTACTCAATTTACAAAATAAGTCACTGATTCTACTGATTCATAGTACGGATTATATTATCAGTGCTATAATTATGTATTTCTGAATTAATAATATTCTTTGTAGCCTAGTAAATCAAATAACATTACTGATAGTATCTTATTAATTTGCATTTTAATTTTGATTTTTCTAAAAAAACCATATGAAATAGTGTTACCCTATACATTCAAGTTCATATGACAGACTAACTAATGTTTTGAAAAGATCTGATTACTCGAACCTGTATCATTTCTGTAGCGCACTCAATTCGACGAGTGTGCTACTGTCCTAGTTATGGTTGTCCCGGCGGACGACATCAAAGAGAAAACGCATTTTCCTCTTTCGGACGCTATTTGCTATCAGAAAGAAATGAAAAAAAATGTTTTAGTATTAGTAAGGACCGCTAAACCGTCGCCCTTGACCACTTTTTTAGTTTTTCTTTTTGGAAGCCAAATAGAACCAAACAAAAAATTTAAAAAATAAAACGTTGGCGCAATTTTAAATACTGTTTTCAAAACAATCTCTTTATCAAATTTAAAATATTTTGATTGGTATGTCTAAAAACAACGGAAAAAGACCCGCGCCATCTCCTGGAAGAGAATCTCATTAAAAGGCCGTCCAGATTCGCCTTAAATCAAACGTTAAAATTCGTGTTCCAATCCTTTTTTTATTTAATATCTTGGAACACGAATTTTTGTTTGATTTAATTAAAAAACCAATCCGCTACTATACACGTATTCTTAAAATACAAAAATATTTAATAGTGTTTTTCAGTCATTGCTTTTCTGTGATTATTTTACAATTTATAAAATTTCAGAATTGGATAATTTAGATAATAACTTAAATGAAACGTACTTTATCTTTTTAAACATAGCAAGCGCGAGAGTTAAATTTCAACCGTGTGATCTCAAGCTGTTTCTTCTATTAACACAATCCTTTCCTTTTTGTTGAACGGGTTCGCAACTGTCGGCGTATTGTTCCAAAATTTTGTCGGAAACCTTGCAAGCATGGCAGTCTACATTCCAATTTGCCGACTCTGCAAAGAGTATTGTTTTTCTTTTATAGTATGCCCTATTTGGCGGATAGATAGACATATAGAATAGAATCTCCAAAAACAGCTAATAATGATAATTAATTGGTTAATGTTGCATTGTTAGAAGAAAGTTTAATTAATCAGTATTAATTTAATATAAGTACTATCCTAGATATTGTAAGCATAATAAATGCATTGGACTTTCCAGCCTAATTATGTCTTTCACATTCTAGGTAATAATTAAATACTTACCAACTTGTATGCTTCCTTTGATTTCTTCTGATTCCTCACAGTAATGCAAAGCAGCTTTTCTTAAGCTGTCGCAGTTACATTCACTAGCCAGGATAAGTATATTAGCTACGTTACTTGGCGTAAGGTTATCCAGCAGGGCACGTTCACATATAGCTGTTAAACCAGGCAGAAAGAACTTTGTGGATAATGGAAGCAATTTTGTAGCGTGAGATTCAGGATTGTCCACTTTATCAGAATACAAATATCGAAAAAGTTCTCGAGCCGTATTGTAATTCACATCTCGCAAATCCAATTTGTAGTTGATGTCCTGGAAAAGTAGTTGGAAAGGGTTTAAGAAAAATTTTAATAAAATCAAAATGTAACGATTGTTTTTTTTAATAGAATTATGGTAGCTACCTGATTTTTTTCATCGTTGTGCTTAAACAATCTCATGGCTAATGCTGGACTTCGCGTTCTGATCATGAAACTGTGGGCTTTAAAGCTTTTAACATCGTTGTCTTCTGTTGACTCAATAATGGTATCTGTGAAATTTTGAGATTCTAAGCTTAATATCCGTGCTAGATCCTGGGATAGGCTGTGTTTCTCTTCTTCAGTATGAATAATTTGGATTTTTACCATAATGTTGACGTTTTTATCTGCGAAACAATTAATGGTAAGTATTTTCTTTTAATAAGTCCGTTTCTAACACATTCTTACCACTGCTAAGATGTCTATCAGATATTTTGAGGGTTTCATAACCGATTGAATGAAGCTCATGTGTATTTTCTATGTAGATAACCATGTTCGATATAGCGCAACATTCCCACCGTTTGACGCCGGCATTCCATGTGCCGAATTGAAATCTAACTCGAGCCTGGCCTGTCTTTTCCGCTTCACAACCAGTTAAATTTAAACACAGCACCACTGGATTGGTAATTTTTTTACCTTTCGGTCCTGTAAAAGAATACAAGAATGATTTTTTTTATCTTGGAAATGTATACCTATTCTGTTTGAAAACAAAGCTATTCTCATAGCGCTACGAAATTGTTTGGTAACACATGTTTATAAACACTAAATAATGTTGGTATTAGTACTAGTTAATAACAAACTAATTGGACCAAATAATTTTAATCTTTAGCACATGATTATATGTTTAAACTCTAAATAATAGGTCACTGGGTTGATGCTAATAATGACGAAATTCTTATGAAAGGTCGTTATCACAAAATGTTTGAAAACATTGCAGTTTTATTCGCAAATTCAAGTTATCAACACTAAATAAAGAAAAAAAGAAAAAAAATTATCTGACCTAAATTAAATTATACAGGCATACTATGGCAACTTTTCGTTTGCAAATAAAATAATAAACGTGACAATCAATTCTTCTCTTGTCAAGTATCCCAAATGAATTACGAACAATTTGCTTAATGGTTTAATTACACGTGATTTGTAACTGACGCTATTGTCGTCCGCAATGACCAATAAGTCATATATGCAATCACGTGTGGGTAAGTGATAATCGATTAGGTTTTGCAAATGGTAATAGAACGTTTAACAACCATATCAAAATTATAATTTTATTTATGTTCAAGCTGATTATACTAGTAAGCGTATGCGGAATACAGCACACAATATAATACAAATTAGAAATAAAGAAATTACCAAAAAAGCAAATCAAAATATTTCATCGAAATAATTATTTTGTCAAAATAAATTAGAAAATCGTGTAGAGCTGGATTACATACACAGTGTACCAGCCAATGGAATAAATTCGATAATAAATTTAAAAAAATGCGAGAAATAACATTAAAGAAAGAAAATTATTTGATTACAAAAATTCGCTACAACACACTCAAAAACTAATAAGTAATCTGTTTTTTTCTTGATATTGTAAAAAAGCAAAAAAACCATTCCGTTCTACTGATATCAAATAAACAAAAAACTGTAAATACTTTTGTTTACTTGTTTGTTTAAAACGCCTGGCCTTAGCAAATTGTTGTTTGCCTGCATGACCAGTTTAGTTGTCAGTGTTATAGTCGTTTGGATTTCGTTAACTGCATATCAGAAAAATGGTTCATTTAACAGAAATGCACAAAATGACAATTAATCCACAGATGATTGGTTATGGAGATAACACACGGACACAAATGGAAGTTGCTCTCTTATTTCATGAAAAATTTACAAATTTGTCGCCTAAACGCTAAGGGACAATTAGTAAAATAGAAAAGCAGTTTCGCGAGCTTGGACATGTAAGGCAGATAAAAAAAAGCAGCTGCTAATGCAATAAGTGACGACAACAAATTGGATATTTTGCATGAGTTTGAAGAAAACCAACATACTTCTAGTCGACAAGCAGCCACAATCTTTGATGTTAGCCGTTCATTGATTATTCGAACATTAAAGGAAAATAAAATGCATCCCTCTAAAATGATACCAACTCAGTAGCTCATGGAAGACGATTTTGATAGGAGAACGTTTTTAATCAAAGCCGCCAATTAAAGAATTCTAATACCTATCATCAAGTGTGTATAGGCCTTTATTTCATTTAGGTAAAACTAAAACCTTACTGATCATAGTGTAAAAAGAAAGTATTTAAAAAAAAAGGTCATAAATTTAACCGTGTTTGTTATTTTAGGGACGGAAATATTTACATTCTCGAAGTCACTCGAAGCAACAACGTAGCTACTCCCAGAAGGAAAAAGTTTCGATATCTGCTCCGTAGGGCATGATATTAACAATGAGACCCAGTGTACAATGAACATTCTAGTACTTATGGTACAGAGGCGGCTTTTGTTGTTTATAATGGGGTTATTGAAATACATACCAACCAAAGTTTTGACTTAGATCATTGCGATAATTTTCAAGAGGAATTAATTGCAAATACCACAGGACGTGATATTGGATATCAATGGATAGGGAAGTGGGAAGAAACAGCAAAAAAAACCGAAAAAAAGTGGAAACAAATAGTAAAGAAATAGAATCATAAGGTTTCTTCGAACATGCAGTTCGCGAACGGTTCACGATCATATGAACCAATCAGACAACGCATTCCAGTTCGCGAGAACTCCAATCTGTGTTCTGATTAGTTCACGTGATCACGAACCGTTCGCGAACTGCATGTTCGAACAGCCCTATAGATATATCTATTCACGTATATAGGACTATCGGCCCCGAAATAATTTTCTATATAGATAAATTAAGTACACAATTAAGTACTCTAAATGTTCAAATGAGGAGTTTTATTTAATCAACCATGTCTTTGATCAGACATCGCCCGAGAAATAATGCAAAAAGACGCATCTAACACGGCAAATGTCGGAAAGATATTCAAATATCTTATAAACATCATTGCAGAGTATATTAAGGAAAGATATGTGCAAATAGCAAAGGGGGAAAATGGAGGTGAAAGCGGGTGTGCCTAGGGATAGCGTTGGATCCTACCGCTTTGAATCTATTGTATGAGAAGTCGAAGAGAGATAGTTTTATAAACGCTTTGCATGGTAATTTTATGGTCGGTTCGGCTTAGTAGGTAAACTAGACACTACAGCATTAACTAGGAGGATCACACTATCATGGTATGATAGATCGAGGTGTTGTTCCTAAAGAATTTTCCATCGGCAACAGAAGAAATAATGTTGAAGTGAGTATTGAGAATAACTAGATTTTTTAACATACTTAAGGCTGAATGAAAACATAATATTTATCATGCAGTTATTAAGTACATGAGAGATTTGGCAATTTATAAAAAAAATCTCTAATGTTGAATGTTACTGTCAAAATTGATTCAATAAAATTTGTGAAATTGATAGCGCTATCAAGGAACTGGCGTATTTCGTTTGTTTTTTTTTCCTTTGTGATAAAGCGTAAATTACCCAAAAACGATTAACTCTTTAATCACCTACCGTAAACTGGTATTTACTTTGGCCACAGGCTTAATGAAAGTGATATGAACGATGGACAGAATATTTTTCCATAAGTATGCCACAGTTAAACCAATTTTTAACTAATTTAAAATTTATCTAATTACTCTGACCGCCACACTTTATATGCAGTCATCATACAATGAAAATTACCGAGCTGAAGTAGGAAAACTTCTATGCCAAACAACAACGATGTTCTTTGAACGTTAATCATAATTATGGTGGCTCTATCGACAAACAAGTGATAATAATAATAATAATAATAATAATAATAATAATAATAATAATAATAATAATATTTATTGGCATTCTCTATACATAAATCAGTATAACAACTAATAATAGAGAAAAAGACAAAGTGATGCCAAAAAGACTAAATCGCCTAAGCTATCGAAATCGGATAGTATACGGCGTTCTTCCTTTAGCCTATTAAGTACAAAAATAACTTAAAATAAATAATAAATAAATAAAAAAAGAAGAAGTGCGGGATGGTGTGGTGACAAAATTTCAATATATAAAAGAACAGAGAATTTCAAAATAGGGACCCAAAATATTAATTAACTCTTAACAAGATATAATACGAAAACATAAGAAGAAAAGGCTCATTTAATCCTGCAGCTCTAAAAGAGAGCGCTTCAATAGTAACTTTAACGCGCATGTGCTCATCATCACACTCATTGAGGCAACACATAAGTATTTAAGTATTCGAGCAATGTTGTAGGTAAAACTCTGCTTAAAAATTTCCCGTTTATGTTGGCTATAGTTAGTAAATGTTTGTATCTTACGTTTCTCGAGAGTGTTGGTGTCTGAAACTTGACTTTCTTATACAGGTAGGGTGGCTGTCTAGATTTAATTATATTCGAGAAGAATACAGCACTGTGAATGATTCTAGTGTGATACATATTTAACGTTTTTCGTGTCCCTCAACTTCCGTGAAACTCCTCTTGCCCACGCATACCATAAATAAATCGCGACACAACTATTTTGCACTGTTTATCTTTGCTATCGGCTTTGTATACAAAAAAATAGATGGTCCCAAGTTGAACTGAGGACACTACAAAGTCTCACATAGAGAACGATCTGGTCGGGACAGTCAACAACTTCTATGGAAAAAATAGACTCCAGGGCAAAATCGCCTTCTTATCAGATGAGCGTTTGTCGAAAACAAAGTTGGATCCGCACATACCAAGATCTTGACAATTCACAGATAGATTTTGTAGCATCACGTTAAATCAATAGGTGTTAAATCGACATTACGAAATTCTGGTCCAAAAAAATCATTTGGTTTTAGAGCGTTTATCTGTAGTTGATGGCACACAGATGCGATATTCGCGTAGTCTCGTAATCAAACGCTCCGCTTCCAATATCCCAGGTTTAAATGAAAATTACAACTGGATCGTCAGCGTACAGATGTAATTGCAATGTTTAATGACAGAAGGTAAGAGTGGTTAAATACTAACAGCAGGATAAGGAGGCTCTTGAGGACCATCATGAGAGATCCTTAACTTGTCGAAAATTACATTCAGCTAACTGCGTATTCTATTCTCCAGAATGACTCATCAGAAGCAGCCGCGCACCACCTACAGATCGCAATATATAACAAGTATAGCATGTAAAGATCGATGTATGCAAGTCTAGTAGCACAAGTACCAAATATCACCTCATCCGTGCCCGAATAACTATCGTAATTGAGCCAAAAGCGCTAAACGCAAACTGTGAGAGTCTAAAATCCAATTGGTATAATGGCCAGTTATGTTGTCAATTAACGAAGGTACGATTGTTTCTGGCAACCGCCAAAGTCTTAGACAAAGTAAGGAATATTCTGATGTCGTAAATCTTATATTTTTCACGACCGATGTTTTAGGGTATAGTATATATCAAAGAAAAATAATTTACTATCCAGAACCGTATGACATGTTCCATATTATACTCCACTTACCGACATCTAAATTCGGACTTCTACGAGTTCAGCTGGAAGACTCTCATAAATTCAATGGCCAAATTTTTCTAAACACTATTTCTGAAGATACCGGGGCTTCAATTCTTCGTGTACGGAGCCGACGCATGCATCATTGACAAGTGGAATTGATTTGACTAGACACTTCTGGACTGACGTTACAGACATGCTGAAAACGAATTAAAAATAAGTAGGAGCTTTAAAATGAATATATATTCATGTAAATCGCTTAATTACCTAATAACCTGACAATCGCGTGCGCTAGATTGAAAAGTAAAAATTCTATTTATTTTAACCTTATGAAAAAACATAAAAATCAACATTTTAGGATAAATATGCAAACATATACAGGTGTCCCACTGAATTGGCTCATTAATGTTTTTTTAATTTCTTCTTTTCTTGGTTTTTAGGTCACAAATATAGGAATGAATATCAATGACTACAACGTTTCACTTTATTTCAAAGCTTTTTCAAGTATAAAAATATAAAATGTAAAAAGTGTAAATGATAAATAATTTTTTGTTTGTTTAATAAATGACAAATTGTTTTGTTTACTAGGATTTTAAATTTATCATTATGTTTTATTTAAAAATTTTTAATAAAATAAAAAAAAAATTAAAATAGGATGTTTTGATTATTTAGTTATTGGAAGTTTTGGATTGGTGGTATTATGGAAATTAATAATAAGCTAGAAAATATGTTCTTTCCAATCCTTTTATTATTAAAATTATTGTCGACCGGTTTCGGCTTATGCCATCCTCTGGACATACGCCATATATAGCAGAAGTAATTACAAACATTTACATTCTGCTATATACGACGTAGCTTGTAATTCTTTTTGACGTATTATGTCCAGAGGATGGCATAAGCCGAAACCGGTCGATAATAATTTTAATAATAAAAGGATTGGAAAGAACATATTTTTTAACTTATTACTAATTTTGATTATTTGTTTTTGAATTTTGTGATTAAATAGATCTTTAAAAATATTATATTTAGCTATAAAATTGAGTTATATAATTTTGTGAAGTATTGTATGTCGTTTTTATCATTAACTGCATTTTTATGTTTATAAATTTGAATTATTTCAAGTATATTACGAGTTTTTAAATTTTGTTCGTTGTTGAAATTAAAGTTTGAATTTAAATTTTGAGTTATTTCAGGTTTTTTAAACCTGTAAGATTTTTATTATATTTGTGTCCTTTTATTTTATTTTCCAAATATTGCATGGTTTCACCAACATATACATCATTACAATTTCGGTAGTCTATTTTATAAACTATGTGTGATGTTTTGCTTTTTTCAATTTTTGATTTTAATTTTGAATAGATTTGGTTTTGTAGTTTGTGCTTTGATAAGCAATTTTGTAATTATATGGTTTGAAAATTTGATTTATTTTTTGGAATAAATGTTTAACATAAGGAATTTTTATAAATTTTGTGATTGACTATTATTTATATTTTTTGTTGATTTATTAGAAAAAAAAAATTCTTTGTTTGGAAATTTTGTTTATAAGAAAAATTTGGATAATTATTTTGTTCTAGCATATATTATATAAATATTATAAAGTTCTGAAAATTTTCATTTTTATATGGTTAGAAATATCAATAATTCGCGTTTGTATTGTCATACGATTCAGGCTCACAGCTTCGAATAGTGTGTTTAGAACGTTGTGCTCGCCTTGGAGAATAAGCAGGTTGTTTGTTATATGATGTTGGACCTGTCGAGGGCATTGTACGGCATAGATTCTTCCAGAAACGGAATCCTACGGTGTTAGAGGAAGTGCTCTTTTATGGGCCAAATCCTATGTGACATATTTTTTTTAAATAATTTATTTGTCATAGGTTGTAAACAACATAGACATTGTCAGTAAATAACAGAATTCACATACGCTACCCTACATTTTAGGGAGATAGAGGAGATAATGGGCATCAAGTAACTTCTAGGAAATCGAAATCGAACTGCACCTATAGTTCTAATTGTTGCGGTTTATAAATTCCTCAATAGTATAAAAACAATGCTCGTAGATAAATTATTTTAACATTTTTTTAAATGAATTTAGAGAACCGGCTAATCTTATACCTTCAGGTAGTGCATTAAAACAAGTTACACACCTACAGTATGGGCTAACGTTCTATAGTGAGTTTATGAGCTGGTACACTTAGTTGATTCCTTGAACGTATTGTCATAAGATTATAAATATCCTTATTTTTAACAAATTGGCTTTCGTGACGTTTGTAAAAGAATAAAAGCTCGTACAAGTATAGTGACTCCAGCGGCATGATTTTCAATTGTTTAAATAATGGTCGACACGATTCTCTAGTTGATGCCCCCATCATGCATCTTATTAGCCGCTTTTGATGGATAAGCAAGTTGTTAGCCCAAGGCGTCGATCCCCAGAAAACAATTGCATAGCGTAATCGCGATTCAGTATATGAAAAGTAAAACACACGCAAAGCGCCCACACCGACAGAAGTCTTCACGTTTCTGAGGCCGTAGTATATTGCACAGAGGTTTTTTTCTATTGTGTAACAATGCTCGTGAAATTTTACACGGCAGTCAACCTTCAATCGCAAAAGCTTAGCTGACTTGCCTACAGCGATCGATCTGCCATCACATTGAACGTAAAATAAGCTGCTAATAGCAGCAATACACGCGCGAAACTTTATCAATTTGTTTTTCCAGAGTTAGTAAAGGCGGTTACCTTCACACCAGGAGCGCATATCTGAAATAGTCTTTGTCGTACTGATAGCAACGACATCAGCGTTGGGATTAGCGATACAACAATTGGTATCATCAGCATATTGACTAAAAGGACATGCAGGTAATGAAGAACACAAGTCGTTTACATATATGACAAACAACGTAGGCCCTAAGATGGACCCTTGAGGCACACCGCAGGTGATATCTATTGCAGGCGAAAGATATTGTTTACTAACACATTTCGCGCGACTGTGAATAGCAATGAAAGATTTTCGATTCGACAGGTACGACTTAAAGTAGCCCTGGGGGGTACCGCGTATTCCATATGCCCACAATTTACTTAAGAAGATATCGTAATTTGGTGTCAAATGCTTTTGACAAGTCAAAAAATTCACCAAGAGTAGTGTCCCCAGCATCCAGGTGTTTGTAATTGTGAGTCATGACATTATGCATGGCGTCCAATGTAGATTTTCCCGGTAAGCAACCAAACTGGTGGTTAGAAAATACCTTTTTCTTTTCTAAATAACTAATTAGACGCGCATTTATATTTTTTTCAAAAGTTTTAGTAATTGCCGTTGGTATGGCGATGGGCCTGTAATTCTTGGCTTCGAACTTGTCACCCTTTTTATGCACGGGAACGACTTTGCTAGTTTTTAATTTATCAGGAAAAATACCTTTGTAGAAAGATTTATTTATTAGAATAGACAATGGCTCCGATAAGTGGGACGCAACAAACTTCAAAATGAAACAAGGGCATTCATCAATTCCCGCGGATATTTTCTCAGCCATCTCCAATATAACGCGTTCAACTTCATACCTATCAGTTGGTTCGAGAAAAAAGCTATCATTAGCGCAAGGTATATTGGGCGTGTCACTCATAGGTATAATGTCACGATTAAAGAAAATCTTCCGTAAACCTTTCACATATGGTTTGAGGATTATTTATCTCCTGACGCACTACGTAGTGAGATACATTCTATGCTGGATTTTAGGGTTAGTTATTTTATTAATAATGTGGCATGCTGTTTTACTTTTGTTTGTTGATTTTTCTAATCTATTTTCATAAAATTTTCTTTTGGTATTATTTACTAAAACACATAGAAAACGGTCTATGTATAGTCTGCCGGAAAGCCTAGTTGCTTAAAGGAAACTGTTTTTAAGAGGTGTCCCACAGAGCACCGCCTTACGGCCTCTCTTATTGGTTACTTATTTCTATGATATAGGTATATGGAAGATCAAGCATGTCGGCGGTTTACACTGGATTTGCATTGCAATCAGCTTTGAAATAGAGTAAGCTATTTGGAAAAAGTAGTTTAGTAGAACTATTTGTACAGTATCCAGTAATTATTGTTACAACACTTGATACGTATATTCTTGTATATGTATTCACATCAGCATAATATTTTAATATCTAATATCCTTAGAAAAATTTAATTTTATTGGAAGAAGTTGCAAACGCCAAAAATTGAACAGAATTGCAAATAATATGAGAACGGTTGAGTTTGAAGATGGGGAATCTTAATGCAAGTTAGTTAGTCACAAATAATGGGAAAAAATCATTAGATCGATAAAAATTATTAATATAATTTTTATTATTATTTGTGGTTCATTTCAAGCAGGAACTCGACAATAATTGTCAAATAAAAGTACAATGAGGCAGTACACAAATATTACATAACATTAAAATAGTTACGCAATACCGACAACAAATGATATCAGATCAGCGGTTACTGATGCCATTGCAAGAGTATGCGCATTTATTTATTTAAAAAAGACTTTAATTTGCGTTTAAGCACAGGCTTAGATATTAAGTGTTTCAAATGGCTGGAAAGCCTTATAGCCATATAAAGTGGGCCTCTCTCAAATCGACCAATTTTATGAGTGGGCATGTTATAATTAAGCCTAGTACGGATTTTCAACCTGTTAAAAAAATGGCAGTGATCGAACAACAGCATAATTAATTCAAAGATACATAGTGAAGCTAACGTTAAAACTTATAATCTTTTAAATAAATCTTTATCTACATGATACCATCCGAGATACACCGCAAATAGTCCTGACAATTAAATTCTGCATAAAAATGATTCTATTCAAATTATGAAATTTAGTATCAACACCCTGTATACCGTAAGTGCTATAAAGTTGAACAAACTTATCCTTAAGAAGATAAAACTATGATCATTCCGAAAGTTTCAATCTTATATTTCTATTATAGAATTTCAAAAAAATTTTAAATTCGATATTTTCAGCAGTATTTGTTTTTTTGCAGTTTAAGCTGCATATCTTTCTTTTGGCAATAGTTACTTTCAAGAGATGTCACTGCATTTTTCTTAATATAAATACGTGTAAAGAAACCATATTAAAAACAATAATTGACACTTGAAGAATAATCATTGAAAATAACACAAATTGATAACTAGAAAAACATTTCAAATGAAACTAAAAAAAAATAAATGGAGCACCAAAATAAGTATTAAGAACTGCGTATATAAAAATATATGTTAGTGAAAATAAACTTATTGATAGGAAACATGATGACAAATGATATTGATAAAATATATTTTTTTAATTTATAGGCACATTAAATAGTTTAAATTATGAAACCAGTAAAAGGCGAATGAGAAATTTAATAAATCAAAGATAGTTGATATCAATTTTAAAAGATTCATAAAATTTTCTGTTTTAATTATAACAGTAGTAATAAATGAATGTCGTTGGTTGGCAATCTTTTTGTTTTTAGCTAGCGCATACTAAAAATGAGTATTTAAAAGAAATAAGCTATTTAAAAATACACTGATAAAAAAATACCAAAAACAAAAACAATTGAAAATATCGCAAATAACAAAATCTACAGCGCTAATACCTCCAGAATCACTGCGGAACAGCGTGGGCAATTTCATAATGAAACGACACTTAATAAAAGACACCAACTTAACTCGATCACTTCAAGCGCTACAATAACTGCTACTGTCACCATTTAATAGCCATATATAGTTAAAAACTCGCTAAATATAAGTTGTTTGTGGAAGTGCTTAGTACTAATACAATCTCACTCCCAGAAAATTTGATATGTTATCTGTTCCTCGAGGCGATCGTAATTGTTTATTTGCTTATCGATTTTCCTTTGTTGTTCATATGTAAGGATTGTTGACATTTTTGAATGGATCCGTTCTTCTCTTAATTTGCGTTTACCTATCCAATATTGTTTTATTAGATTAATTCTGTTCACGCGTCGGATGTTACATTTATTTATAGAACTGGCTAAAGTTATTATGTGCACTTCTCATAAACGTGATCTATTTTTGGTGCATATATTTATTCTTATTAGCAACGACAGCCGCACAATAGGTATATAGAAAGCGACAATATAAATTGCTTATTATTATCACCAATAAGTATAAAAATATTGGTAAAAAACAAATACCAATAATAATTTAGAGGCGACAAAAAAATCATCAAAAATCATATATGATAAACATGACAATGTTCAAAAATTTTTTATTTTAGTTCGGTAATAATGCAGCTTACCCCATTTTTGTAATATATGATATACCGCTTAATCTGGGAAGTTAGGGTTATCAATACGTATTGCAGTGTACTGATTGGATTAAATGAAAATGCAAAATGAATTTTACAATGAAAAAGAAAAATTAAATTAGCTAGCTCAGAGTTATTAAAACTTGAATCTAACCACGAAAAGTAAATTGTGGGTGAATGAAATCAGACTTTCTTAATTACCCGAAAAATTGAAAAGGTTTAAAATAAAAATAAAAGAACAGAATTTTTAACAACCCAATGATGCTAATTAATAATCAATTTATTTGAATAACGGATTAAATTACAGATTGTGCAGAAAAAAAACGTGAACTGAAGGTTCTGGCCTAAAATAAAAACTGCACTTGACTCTAAATTAAAATAGGACAATACTATTTCCTATGCAAAGCAAAAGATTTGTTTGTTCAGGAAGATAATCCAAAATACACGACCTTTAAATTACTATCCACGTGGTTCCACGAATTAAAATAAACTAAGTGTGGACAATCACTAGAAATTTACAAAAAAGAAACTTGTATTTGTATTGTAAGTACAATGCTTCTACTCACCCAACCAAGGTGATTGAAAACTAAAAATGAAACAGCAAATTGAATAACGGAAAATTAACTCTTTAAACTACAATGAGAAAAAAAAATCAAAAATATATCTTCCTAAACAAAAATAATAATTGATCTTATATCTAAAAAGTATTAATAATATTAACAATTATCACAATATGAATTCCTTGATGGACTAAATAAAAGACAATTAAAGCGAAATTTACAATATCAAAATGAATTACAAAATGGCCACAAAGATATACAAAAATACGTCTACTCACGTCAATAGTCGAAAAAAAAAATTTTTGAAAAATTCTCGGTAAATTGAACAACAGCTGTTTTAGCAAGGAAAACAACCAATAACCAGCAAATATGCAACTTGAGTACACTCAGCAAATTGGATTGTCTAACCACAGCAGTATGCACACCAAAAGGATAGAACAACATCGGTGCTTGCTAGTACAAAAATTATAATTTTCCTCATAGCCATATGATATTTCGGCTGGCAGCAATAAGCACCACCGCATATTATTTTCGATATCCAAAACGGAGCAAATCGTCCCGAAATATAATACCTTTTACGGTATACAACAAAGATGCCGCAACCTTTTCGGCTTGTGCAGAGATTTATATTTGCAGAATTTGTTCTTTGTAGTTATCGCTAAAGGAATCAATGTAAAAATGTTTTTTTGAATTTGCACATACAGCAGGGCTGGGTAGGTTTGAGCTGTAATGCAAATGTTTGCTCCGAATTTTGTTGCAATCAACTATTCATATTTTCCCTCCTCGCATTTCACCTCTAGAGATACTTTGTATCTTTTGTTTTCGTTAGCGCTCTGTCATGTGCTCTGTTTGTGTTTAAATTGCGAAACTATGGTGTTTCATTGTTGCGTTTCGTGTTGTAAAATACAAATAAGGGAACGAATTCTACGATTACATGTGGATGTAAGTATCATTGTACGATAGTAAAAGTAAATAGTGATGTAAACAAGTCTGAAACATTTTCTACGAAAATCTGTGTCTGATCCGTGTAAATATTTAATTTCCATAATTTGTAGTATTAACATATTTATTTCCTCTGCAGAAATTTGAAGTTTGGACCAGGTTAATTAACAGTCCGGACATGACAAATATCAAATATGAAAGACGATCAAGCTATGATGTTTGTGATGTTCATTATAGTAATAAAATGGAGTTAATTGCAATTACGCATAAGACAAATCTCAGAGGAGACGGTGCACCTGATCGTAAGTTTCTTGTATTATAAATAGTTAAAAAAGTATATCATATTTAAATTTTCTTAGGTAACACTGAAGAAGACGTTGTGAGCAACATATTAGAGGAATCGGCTGCAATGTCTGGTGGTAGCCTGGATTCGAAAATGCATCACCAGCACTTGCAGTGCGTTTGTAAATTCATTTAAGAGGTTAATAATATTAAATAGTATCTCAAGTCATTCACCTGGAAGTAATTGCGTGGAAAATGAAAACGATTGAGCTTTGGCTTCATTAAAACAATATATACGGACCCCAAATATTATAGAAAGCATTAAGCTTTTGCAGAGGATAGCAAAAGAGGATACTTCTCCTGCTTCAACAGAACCTTCGACTGGTGTTGCAATTCATGCTTTTGTTGTGGGATATGTGGCAAAGAACATTTTTTAAATTATGCTGGTCCAATACTATCTTAATTGCTTAAAGGGATGCGGTCCAAAACCAATTATTAACTCAAATAGTCCATATTAACAATTTCTGCTTAAATGTGTAGATGTTTTAAGTATTTTATATAAATATACTGCATAAACAATAACATCTTGCAAATATTAATGGATAAATTAAATAAATATGTGTTCCATAACTTTAATTGTTTACAACATACTTTAATTGATATTTTTACAAGGCCGCTTACTGTTTTTAATTACACACATGGACTAAGAATGTTAATGATATTTTAGAAAGGAGTAGATACTAGAAATATGGATGATAATATTAAAGAATTAGCATTTGAAGAGTATAATAAAGGTATAAAGATGATTTAATGTATTTTTTTTAAATATTTTTTTACTGATACCTTAAGTACAGTATGAATATATGTGGATTGAAAACTAATACTTTTCAGATTTGTTTAAATTGTTATATCCTCAAAGATCGTATACGCATTTCTTTCCAATCTCAAACATATATATGATTTATTACTACATGTAATTATATGATGGAAAAGATCAATTTATATTATATTTAAGATTGTTCATAATAATATAAATTAATCTTGTCCATCACATAACGTTAATGACAGATATATGCAGCATGGGTGTGGTTGCTTTTACCTTCAAGTAGATTCAACGATATTATTACCTGAGGATGATATAAAAGACCGAGTAATAAATCATATATATTTTAGAGATTAGAAAGAACTTTTAATCGTAATCAATACCTATACGTTCAATCATGAACTTTCAATCATATATTACATTATCAGTCTAATAGAGTGTCATTTCTAACTTGTGTTTTTACTTTTTACCTTTACATTAACAGTTTATAAGTTTATTGTTGTGGGAATTAGTTATTTATGTAAAACGACCAGTAGTTTCTACTATTCAGACATATAGTATAGTAGAAACTGCTGATCATTTTGGGTAATGTCCAGAATAGTCCGGTTACTCTGAACATCGTAATATTGGGCCGTATGGGTGTAGAATAACTCCAGAATCACGATAGAGTGTTTGTTTTTAGACGCAGACCACATCTTCTGTCTTAAAAAGAGATGCGATTTTCAGGGTATGTCACCACAGAAAATACGTCGAAATATTGAAGAAGAATACTTTATCAACCAATAACTGTTGTAGCCAAATACTAAATTGTTTCAATTAACTTATTTTACTAAAATAACATCATCTTATGTACTATTTTTTCCAAAAGGTATACGTTTGTATTCTGTCATTTTGACTAGGAATTTTTTTTTTATGTTGGCATATTGGTCATCACCAGGTATCAGGATCACAACTACATTACAAATTAAAATGTATACTTTTTTGACAAAAATAATACATAAAAAGGTGTTATTTCAAGAAAATAAGTTAGTTGAAACAATTTAATACTCGATTAC
Organism: Protaetia brevitarsis; assembly: GCA_004143645.1. NCBI lineage: Eukaryota > Metazoa > Arthropoda > Insecta > Coleoptera > Scarabaeidae > Protaetia > Protaetia brevitarsis. The sequence continues at coordinate 356,114 of RXPK01000081.1, read as the reverse complement.
AACGGTTATTGGTTGATAAATGTGTTTTTTTTTTTCAGGATTTCCAAGTGTTTTGTGTGGTTGACAACTTGAAAATCACATTTTTTTTTAAGAAAAAAGTGTGGAAAACGTGGTCCGAAAATAAACACTCTAACGTGAATCTAGAGTCATTCTACACACATAGAGATCAACATTTCGATCTTTTCCATCATTTTACATAAATAACTAATTTCCACAATACATTTTCAAATAATATTTAAATTTGAACATGCAACCACATTCCATTATTGTATAGCGTTCGGTGACCTTTGTGTTAACTAAATTCTCAGACCGGCATGTGAATAGGGAGTTGCATATGTATTTATTATGTCAGCTATCTATGTAGTAACTGTAGTACTGCGTCTTTCTTGTCCCTATTTAGCATTTTGGCTTTTTATTAGCTCACATCCATAAAAACCGCAGGTGAATGCTGAACAAACTTATTACAAATGGTGGTGATAAAATAGAAATACTACGATTTCATGCTGATTTCTAAACAGTACAAAATATAATATCGTTTTTTTATTTACACCTTTAAAATGCGACACTTGAGGCAAAAAGCAACTTTAAACTAGTAGGTATCACAAAAAAAAAAAACATGAAATATCTGTGTCCTACGTTGACTATCGTTAGTGTACGAAGTAGTTGAAATGTTTAATGACGGTTTATCTTAGTACGCGCAATAAAAGTTAATATATATCACCAAAATACAACTTAACATATAGGTAACGTGTTGCTTGGCAGATACTTCATTGTTTGTTACAATAGGCATAAACAAAAATAAACTCACTTTCAGGTACACCGCGACACAATGGAAGCTACCGACCTGAAACTAAAATTCAGCGAATTGCTATCCTTAGTACAGACGAATAACTGCGAGAAAGTGAAATGCTTGGCATATTAAATACACATCAAAGAAAATATAAATATATTTGTGGTAAAATGCTCTTTAATGTTTATTTCAGAACTTCTTATAAAATCAACAAAACAAAATCATTCCATGAAAAATGATGATGTATTCATGGAAAAACATTCTGATACTTGCTTTTATTTAGTAATACCTAAAATCTAAAGCCCGTTCACATATGTGAACGAGAATAAAAGAAAGTGGGAACCTTACATGAAAGACGCCGGTCTACAATTGGAGATTCATAAGAAATGACCTGCAAAAAATAGTTAGAAGAAGCTCAGAGGTCGAATAATTATTAGTAATTTATGATTAATAATTATGTGGTTCCTACGTGTAACTGTATTTAAAAAAACTCACTGAGTAAAGACAGGAACAGTGTGAAATGATGATGTCTGAATGCACACTAAATAGGCATATCAGGCATGAGGGCTGTTTCCATCATCTCTTGGATTGTTTAAATCCACGTTTCAGCTGTTATAAACATAGGCCTGGCAGATGAAGTTATTTGCGGATTCTGTAAAGAAGAGGACAGAACTCCGGTTCACGTGTTGTTGCTAATGTGATGGCTTGGGCAAACTAAGGTTTCTGATATTACATTTATTGTTAATATAATAAAATTAAAACACATTGTATATTTAAACAATTTTATTTCTGTGGATATTTTTATCTTTATTGTAGCATAAACGTTAAAACGTCTCAACTATTTTGTTCATTGCAACTGGATTATGCAACGACATTCTAACGCTTTATATATTACACAATTTGTTGGTACCTTGTGAAACGATAAAATTGTTTTTTTTTTTATTGAGTCGAACATCAAGCCAAATACGATAAAATTTTGGTTTACCTTCTTTAATATTTTCAAAATGATATTTAGTATTCGCAGAAACCGACAAGTGTATATTGAAAATCAAGCGTTTTAGGGCATACGAACTTTTCTACTTAAAATTAGTGCGGAAATCGCTGGTTAAAATAAGTCTCAGAATAACCTTAATTCAAACAGTAAAATAAAGTTAAATGTATTGTCTTAATGACCTTTTCAATTGTTTACCAGAGACAATTATAATAAATTCCTTGAAACATAGTTATTATATCTGGAACAAACATAATAATTTTTGTTATTACTGACTCATAAATAGTACATATATTGGTACAAAGAGATTATCTAAAACTAAGGTGAAGAGCACTTAGAATTACTGAGGATGTGTTCACTAAACTAAAGAAATGTGTTTTGACACATCAACATGTCTATCTAGGAAACAAACATTGAACACTAGCAATCTTACGTAATTATTATATGTACATACATAGATACCTATATACATATAAGCAACAACAAATACAAAAGATGGCAACATTAACTGTGAGATTTAGTAATTGGACATATTTAAAAATTGGTGGGAGGAATAGATTTTTCGTTCCCTGAAATTCCTGAAAAGTGAAATAATTTAATTATATTCTTAGTTGTGAAATGAATCGCTATTTAATGGTAATTATAATTAATAAGTTAAGAGGCTATGCAACTGTTTAAACGCAGGAAAGAAAAAGTTGGTTGAAGAGAGTCATTTTAAATGACTTTACCTTCCGCCCCACAGTTATACAAGGACGTATGCTTTTGTGACTTCTTCCTTATAACTATAAATTATAAATAATAAAGATTTATTTCATAACTGAGAATATATTAAGTAATTTCACTTTTTAAGAAACTAAGTAAATGAGAAAAAAATCTATTTGAACACAGTCTTAAAAAAGACTTTCGAAATTACTCTCTGTCCAGGTCGCAAAATATCTTACGGTATGTTAAATATCACTTTTATTATTAAGAACTACATTACATTTTATAAGATACCTATATTATTACATTATAAAGTATTACAAAATAGGCTTTCTCTTAGTTAATTCCAGCAATACAGCAGACGTACTTCCTGTATTTGCCAAGTTAATATTTGAAGACTACTTGATAGAAGAACACATGTAAATATTATTGAGTTAACAACAAATATTTATTGTTATGTAAATGTATGTATCATCATCCGTTTGGGGATAAATATTTGCTGCTTTTATTGTCCAATTTGTATCATAGTTGATAATAAATTGGGATGCAATGTATGAGCTTGAGGATGAAGATAAATAATAATAAAAACATTTTCTTTTATCGCAGAAGTATAATTTTTCCTAAAACCAACGGAGATGTTTTGGTAATGGAATAGACGTTGTCGAGAAACTTATTTTTAAAGAGTTTCAATGAGCAGGTGAGGTAAGTCTTCCTCTTCGATTTCACATGCTCTCAGGTGCAACGCTCTTGAGTTGACAGTGGTGCGCAACTTGAGAGGAGATGGATGCGTGTTTCATCTTGTTGCCCACAAAATCCACATTCAGATTCTTTTACGAATATCAGCTTACTCAGATGCCCTTTCTGTTTACAATTTCAAGGTAATTTCCCAAGCTTTCGAAGTACTTGGTTCTCGGGCCATATAGTCCGTTTATATGGCCGTTTTGGACCAATCAGTGTACCATTTGATGGCATTTCTATCCAATTTCGAGATGGTGTTATGATCCCACTCGCTCTTGTTACTAAGTCACGCCATTTACCTCCCTGTTAATTAAGTGGTTTAAGGCAACAAAATATATATTGTCAGGAAAAATTCAGTTAATGCAACAAGATATTTCGTTATTTTCAAATAAATCAAAGTTAATGAACATAATATTTTGATTCAGTTAATCGAATATTTGTTTGCCAGTACCGTCAAATAGTGCGAAATTGATCACTAATTCGGCTTTATACAAATGTGAGAATAGCCCCAAATCTGTACCACTGAATTTATATTTTCAAAGAGTAGCGATTACTCTTTATGTCTGGTTGTTTCAGTTTCATCCTCATTGCGCAAATCTCTTTTACTGCACCGTATTTATAAAAATTTAAAATTCTTATTTTATGAATGTTATAATTTAAAACATTTGATCTGTTACTTTTCCGCTTCTCTACTAAATGTTGGTATGTCATTTTGCATGCTAAATGCCAGCTTAATTATATTGGGTTTGCGAATACACATCTACAGTTAGTAGACAGAATCTTTGTAGTTTTATTCTGAGATTACAATCATCAAATAATTATCATAAAACTTTCCACTGAATAAAGTTTGTTTACGTAATATTCGTGTAGTCATAATATAGATACATGATAGAAAATTAACAGAATATAAATTAAATATTTCTATAAAAATGTGGAATCAAGCAACTATTTAATTTTGATGTTAAATTCGATTTGATGAAGCTTTCCAACTGAAATAACTCAAAAATATGTTGTTTACCTTATCTAACGATACTGAGAGGAAATAATGTTTATTTATACATACACTAATCAAAAGTAACAATACGTTATACTATGCTAATATTATAATTTATAGAAATCGTACCTGGCAATTTAAATGTGCGTACATAAAAATCAACACGTCCTGTCAAAATATTTTTCATAAAGTAATGCTTATGCGTAGTAAATGTTATACGTGGTCCACGCTTTTCACGTTTGATTAAATGATGTTCCTTTTTGTAAAATAAGCGGAAGATACCTTATAAAACATAATAAGTCAGTATTTATGTAAATTATATAGACATGTTATGTATTTATTATACCAAACGTACTAAACGAAATATATCTGTACTTAAACATTTACACATTACTTTTTTCAGGCTTATAATCCTGTTTCTAATTACCGTAGCGAATGCTGGCGACAAATATAATTTCCAAATATTACTTTATAAAAATTTTATATGTTTATTTAACGATAAAAGAGTATTTACATATTTGTCACTAGAAATATTGAAATGCCAGTCCATATTTGATATTAGTATAATTAGCCGTAGTAAAAAAGAAATTAATTAATTATATTTATATTTTGCATAGTTAGGTAGGTATTGACTTTTGAATATAAAAATATTTTACAACCTTATTGTAAAAACTGATATATGTCAATCTGTAATAACCTAATCATTTGGTCTTGAATAAAAAAAAATGTCTCCGATTTAAGATGGCTTAACCGATGCAACGATTGCATTTGTTTTGAGTATCAGGGTATTCATATCAATTGCATAATGTGCATATTGTTGCAAACAAGAACTACATTGAGTATTCACACAAGCATAGAACTATTAACAACATGCGTAGAAGCAACGTATTTTCAGATAGGTGATAAATTCTACAAACAATGTTCCTCTATGTCTCTAATCCGGAACAACATATAAGGTAAAGTCAGATAAGTGTGTAGCCGGGGCAAGTGTGTAGTTTGGCTACATTTATTTTTAAAATTAAAATACGGACGTCCTCAGTTATAATACTAATGTATTAAACTTCATACTAGTTTTCTGCGCACATATAAACACGCCAGCCGCCATCTTAGTTAGCGTTAGGCAATTCAAAAGTAAACGCGTGTACTACACCAAGCAGGTAAGTAATACAATATATATTTAATCCAATGTCATTTTATTGAAAAAGAAAAAATAGAAACAGCCACTGTGTTTTGGGTGTAAATTAATGTTGAACTGTTAGTTTATACATTTATTTTGGTTACTTTGTTATATTAAGCAAAAAGAGAGCCTGCTAACCACTGACCCCAGCAAAATTCAAGAACGGTATAAGAGTGTAGTATATAGGATGGTAAAGTGTGTAGTACTACACACTTACCTTCACTTAAACCGTAGCTTTATAATTTTTATCTACTGACTATAAATTATAAGTATGTAAGTACCTATTTGTCACTTTTTTCACTAAAGCGCCCCCCTTGATAGTATACAAAGGTAAAAATGTATGGGATGAGTGGGTTGCACCTCAAAAAGAAGCATATCCTGGAATCTCGCGTATCTAAAGAATGGATGACGGCCGATACTTTTTTAAGATACTTTGAGACTACTCTTTTACCTGCAATAGGTAACAAAAGCCTATATTAGTAATCTTCGATGGCCATGCTTCACATGTAGATGAACGCTTATTAGAAATGCAAGAGAGAATGAAATCACTGTACTAAAACTACCTCCGCACTCTTCACATCTTTTACAACCCCTTGACCTTTGTGTTTTTAACCATTAAAACCAAATGGGATAGTGTACTGGTCGATTGGCAAAGACATAATGAAGGGCGTAAAATACCTAAAAGAAATTTAGTTCTTTGGTGTCGCGTTTATGGAGAGAATTGAATCCAGAAATTATATGCAATGGATTTAAAAAGGGAGGAATACATCCTTTTAACCCGGATGTGGTAAACCCGAACAGTATGACCCTAGAGCATACAAACGTTGGCAAAATTTCAAGAAGACAATCAATGAACCTGGCGGTGGCGAAATATCTTCACAATGTAAAAAATATGCCAGACAATCCCACCAGTCCAAGAAGTCGAAGTAGGTACGACCAATAAAGAATTAGAAGTAAAGTGTAATCAAGTAGTTTATGTAGATGGCTCAAAACTAATCAAACTGTACCAAACAATCTTGCTCATTTGAAGAGTTGTTATTAGAGACTGTTAAACAGCATCACCTTCTAGGAACGACGAAAATGACTAAGAGAAGAATAGCAACTGCAGCAGAAGTGGTCACGAGTGAAGAAGTGTATAAACGAATTAGAGAAATAAACTAAAATAAAAAAAATACCAAAAAGAATACTAAAAGCAGTTAAAAAGGGTGCAAAAAGAAACCAAAGAAAAAAAGAATCAGAGGATGAAGATTCGGCAAGTGATGAAGAAGGAAAGTACGATGAAAGTGACGATGATGGTCATCTAAATGAAGAAATAGAATCTGAAGAAGAATTGATTCAAAAAATAAATGCGAAGGTAGTCGATTGGGTACTCGTTGCCTTTACTACAAAGACAAATGTAGTACACTACATAGGCAACGTAGTCTCATTAAATGTGAAAGATGGTGAGGCAGAAGTGAAGTTTTTAAGAAAAGTTTGCTCTTTACATCCTTTTCTCTCTACCTTTGCCTAGGCTATTCTAGAAGATATATCTATTGTTTCTGTCAAGGAAATTATAATGATACTTCCTCAACCAGTTAGTAAACGCGGCTTGTTGCGGTTTAGTATTTGTTTTGCCAATTACAACATACAATAATGATAATAGGCATACAATTTCTTCCTTAAATCGTATCGATCTTATACGTATTGCTATGGCATGGCTCCCCGGTTGTTTGAACTCAATGCTGTTAATTTTCCAAGATCAAGTTTTGGCTTTGCCGCGCGCAAATTCTCACTTAGATTTAATATGTGTGTATTTTGCTAAGAATTTAGTAGTTTTGTTTGATGTATTTAATTGTTCAGTTAGTTAGGTTTTTTCTTTCCTTTAATTGTTTAGCATTTGTTTATCTTGTGTTAGGTCCTTCTTATAAGGCATGTTCTGTGATTTTCGCGGCTGACGCAGCGCGCGCAGTTGCTAGTTTTGTATATACGCGTAGTAGCGCCTCTTTTAGGGCTCAGTGTCTGAATCATTGTCGCGAATGTAAGTATATGTAAATTTTGAGCTCTTTGCATCCATTTTGCGATTTTTCATTTGTAAAGTTTTGTTCGTTAAATTTATTAATTTTGATCATTATTCAGACATCTCCGCTTATTAATTGGCGTTGTATTATTGTGCACAATTTATGTATAAGGCCCGTTAATAATTTTCGTTTTAGAAGTGATCGCGTTTAGAGTTTAAATTCTCCGTTTTTTTTTAGTTCTAATTTTATTGTATTTTAATCACCTCGGGGTAGGTGAAGAGAAGCTTTGGGCTTGTATTTTAGTTTCATTTTGATTTTACTTGGTTCTCCACGTTGATTTAATTAAATTTTAGTTTGCTGTGAATTTTTGAAACCACGTGGATTTTTTGTGGTATATGAAATTCCTTCTAGAACGAATCTACCATTTTGTTTGTTAAAGGATTTGCATTGTCCTTTTAATTGTAAATTCACGAAGGGTTATTTTAATCCAAGACCTTCTGTCTTACGGTTTTTTCCCCTATTGTTGTTAATTAAGTTTTTTTTTCTTTTACAATAAAAGTTAATGATTTTAAATATCATCTTAAATAGTTCTTTTATTTTTGAATTAGCTAGCCACTTCTATTATTAGGGATTTTAAAGAAAGTCAATTTTACAAACGCCCACTTTTACTTTTCATGAAGTTACTCTGAGATATAGAATCTCTTGTGCCCTTTTAAATTCATATTTGCTGAGCTAGCTAAATTAATTTTGTCATTTTTAATTTCTTTAACTTATATGCTTGGACAATCAGTTCACAGCAGTATGTTCATAAACATTGTCATTTTTACAATGGGATATTTTTATTTTATTCCTAAAAATAAGAATTTTCTGAAGATTTTTTTATGTTTTTAGAGGTTAAGTGTTTTCTGAATTATTTTCAAAGTATTTCTTATAAGAAGAAGTTTTATTTTTGCCACAGATATATTTTTGTACATTTTCTATTTACAATAAAATTCATATCTCCTACCAATGTGAAGGCCTGGCGAGGACAAGTCTCAAGTTAAGGCTGTACCTCAGATACATCGACAACACCCTCATCATATGGGCACATGGTATAAATACTAGGGCTGTTGCTCGAAACATGGTACTCGGTTTCGGGTACCCGGGCACACGGATATCCGAAATTTTTGACGACGGATTACCCGGTTTAAGCTTCGATTTTGCGTAATATCCGGCTCGGATGAAGCTCGATTTCGGGTAATATCCGGTTCCGGGTCAAGCACTATGTCGGGGAATACCCGGTTCTAGCGAAAGATTAGTATTAGGTAATACCCGGTTCGGATAAAGCCCGACTTGGGGTAACCCGGATCCGGGTACTGCACTAAGCGGGTATCCGACTCCTGAAAAAGACGGGTTTCCACAGCTGTCGAGGAATATGTGTAAGACATATCAACAATATCGAACCTTCAATCAAGTTCACCAATGAATTGGAAAAAGAAAATGCTATTCCATTGTTAGATGTCCTAGGCCAGAAAATGAGGGACGGAAACATAAAAACCAGTGTGTACTACAGGACATTATCAATCAAACCACCGATCACACACAGGAAAGGAGAAATCGAAAAATCTAAATTGGCGCAGCATGCCTGGCGAACAAATCATAGAATAGATTGGGAAAGTGCTTCCATCCTAACCAAAGAAGATGGACAAGCAAGAAGGAAATAATTGAAAGAAGCCGTATGCCAACATTAGACGCTATTAATTTTTATAATTCATATATTATTTTTCCATTTTAAAAACTTAAAATCAAAATTTCTAAACGTTAAAATTATTTGAATTAATTAGAATTACATTTTAATTTATTTGAAATTATTTATTAAATCTTTTCTTCGAATTTATGTTTCATTGTGGAGTGATTTTATATGAATCATACGAAAATTTGTATATGGTCTTAGAATTGAATTCGGCGCAACTTTTGTAAACTGCTTTTTTAATTCAACATCCCTTTTTGCCCATTCATCTAACACTTTTTAAATTTCCCGCTATACTAATGATTACGTGACAAGAGTAACCTGCGATATCCGAGGTCTTTAAGGCTTCTCTTAGGTTTTCGTGTATTATCCGGAGCCACGGTTTCAAATCACGGCCTGGTCAATTGGTATAACCATATAATTAGAAAGAAAATTTGCCAAGTGATAATGATATAAAAGCTTTAGCAAAACCTTTTTAAGAGAAAAATATTATTTACACTAATTATAAGTGGCTTTCCTACGCCACGTAGTCATTCTCCTCCTCCTAGACATTCTCTCTTATTAGTCCAAAAGCTTCCTACTATACTTCTTCTGCTTATTATCATGGTTATTTGTCTGCACTACGATTTTCTTGCTCTTTCTTTTACTGGTCTTCTCATTATTTTAATTGCTAAACTTCCTTTTATATGGAGTTAGAGTTAAGAGTTAAAAGCGAGACTCATTTTTATATCTCCAATTTATTCAGTTTTTTTTTCTGTTCTTAGGTAATCTAGTAAAGTTATGCGACAGATTTTAAGAATCTATGGTTTACTAGCTCCAGAGAGCATTTTAATAGATATTATTTCCCCATATTCAACATATCTATCTAACAGAAAAATTCTACGTGGAAATCACGAATCTGATAAGCTGGAATCAGTCCTGCTAGAGAGACAGGTCTGAGGAATTGATCTGGTTTAGAGACGGATCAAAACTCGAGAACGGGACTGGACCTGGAAGCTACAGAATGATGAGAAACTCAATAATTAGCCTTCTTCTAGGAAAATATGTCACGATCCTTTAGGCAGAGGCATATGCAATATTGCCCTGTGCAACTGAAATCAGTGACAGAGCTTAGAAAAACAAGCAGATTTATATTGCAACAGGCGGCCAGACGATGTATGTACAATATTACACTGCGACCTAAGAGATGTATTCCCTATTGTCGCTGGTTTACATCTAACCTTCCAATCCTATGTCTTTCAGAAAGCGTAGGATGTGAGAAGGCCCCAGGTTAGGTAGGTCTCCCTCTTCAATTTTAGATGCTCTCAGATGCAATGCCTTTGAGTTGCACAGTGCCACGCAATTTCAGAGGAGATGAATGGGTGTTTCATCCTGTTCTCCACAAAATCTACATTCAGATTCCTTTGCTAATTCTGTCCTTTCAGTTTGCAATGGCTTGCAAGTATTTCTGTTAATATGCGAATATTGTTCTTACTCAGGTTGATGGGTTATGTAAACCTCTTCTGGTTATAGATTCCCAGAAGGGTTTTAGCCTGCCCCATTCCCTGGAGATTCTCCCAATAATTAGACTTCTGCTCAGGCAGGCGATACTGAGAGCACTAGTAAATCCTAAAATACAATCGAAACTAATTTCGGAATGTATTTGAGAACTGAATAGCTTGAAAGAAGGCAATAAATTCACTTTGCTGTGGGTGCCCGAACATTCGGCAATCGAAGAAAACGAAAAAGAAAAGGACAAACATCATTGGAATAAAATAACCATGCAAATTCATGGAAAAGCCTTTATTAATGAAGAAGACTGAAGAACTACTGCAGCTTAGTAGGAATTATCTTCTCACTGTAACCAGTCTCCTAACAGGACACTGTCACACTGAGAAGACAGTAAGGATCAATGCTGAAGATACCTTCCGTAGAGTGTAGAACGGGATGATAGAGAGCGCTTACCACATTCTGTGTGAATGCACGGCTCTGAACGCAAAAAGACAGAATGTTTTTGATAAGCCAAAAATGCACTTAGGTGATTGTCAGCCAGAAACTTGTAGGTACTAATTAGTGGAGAGTAATGCGATACTGGAATGGTTAATATAATTTAATGGCTAAAAGAAATAGGACACGGAAATCTCACAACAAAAAAAGAAATTTTAAGCAAAATAGATAAATTAAAGACAGCCAACTTTGGCATGCGAAAGATAAATCTAGAGGATTACTTCGACCAATCACCTGGTGAGCTATACAGATTAGTGCAGGGTACTAGGATAACAGAGTGGCTGGTATAAATTAATGGCTAAAAGAACTATATAATACAAAATGCAAAGAAGCTGCAGGGTTTCCGGAGACTTCTTTCTCACAAACAGAAAAAATGGAGGAAGTTAAATAAGTAATTGCTTCAAAAGTAGCGCGATTATTAACATAGTAATCATATATGTAAATTAATGATTGTAAGTCGAAGCGTAACTTAAAGTTAATATTTTTATTTATATTACTTACGTATTTACCTTCGTCTAATAATATTCTCAAGATAATATAAAGATTTTATATTTCCGTATTTCTATGTTGTCGGACAGTTGTGGAGGTAAGTGTATACTAATTCACTACACTAATCAGTAGTTATGTTATTAGATTAGTAACTGCTAAAAATTTTATTTACATGTTCTATTTAAATATTTATCTAAATATTTTTATTACTTATATCGCACTAAATATGCTGATTAATTTGTTAAAAAAAACATGTTTTCTTATTTATCTCGTCTACTCATAAATTATGACCAAAGTTTGACATCGCACGAGAACTCTCTCAATGTCCAGGACAACTTATATTGACATCAGATAGATGTGACGGTAATATTTACAGTTTTGCATTAATACGTTAATGTTTAATTAAGATTAATTGACACTTAGATTGTGACAGACGCTGTATGTATTAAGAACAAAACAAATTATAAATCAATTGAAATGAATAAAAGAAATTAACGTGTCGGTGCGAACAGAACTTGCTTAGAGGTCCACATTTCGATTTCTTTAAATTTGAAAATGTGTTAATATGATTAAGAACGAATGACTTATCTTGATTATGAATGCGAAGGGAATATAACTGTTGAAACTAAGCCAGCTTTCGGAAATATATCAGAAAACGCGTAAGTCTCCAAAAAGTTAATTTATTTATCGTCTAATTCATACGTGCTGTGGTTACCATTGCTTTTTTACTAATTCTTTCTTTTCAATTTTATTTAATTACGTATAATTAATTTAATCTGAAAAGCATAAGATGGAACGATTCTTGTATGAGATTTTTACCCTCTTTCATTCTTAAATATAATGAAAACGGTAGGATAAATTTGAAATTTGATTTCACCAATGCTTTTGCCTCGAAAGAATGTGCCCAGAGTGTCAGTCCCATTCTTTCCTATCTCGGCTACGAAGTTTATTTATACATTATTAAAATTATTATACATTGAATTTGGTCCACTTTGTATTTTATTCCAGTGTTAACGTTTGGATGACATCCGAGTTTAGATGAGTTAATTTTAAATTGTGTATTTGCACTTGTGCTGATAATAATTTATGATTACGCATTCATTAAGGCAATTGTTTTTTCGCAATTTAATTAGAAATATCTTGTATGATTTGGCAGTGATCAATAAGGCTATCAATCAATATCTGCAACTTTGTACTTTGCTTCATAAAAGTACAACACGTTATTGTCTAGATATTACGTATGCTGTGTTCAATTCTAACAGACATATATCAGAATATTACATTATCACATAAAAAGAGATGCCATTTCTAAACTACTGTGGTGAGCCCACTACGTATATTATCCATCATCTGTAAAAATGACATGATCGAAGAGGATAGTTATATAGAAAAATTTCTTGTGTATCTGGTAAACTCGTTTGCAGTTGGTGGTATACACTATACAGGGTATTCCACGTAAGTGGTTCATTAAAAGTTTATGACGTTCTATTATTTACTGATATTTGAGACTTTGGCAGCAGTATTTGTTCGATTGAAACTATAAATGTAAAATACCTTAACCAAAATATCACTTCCGGTTGACCGGAAATGGATGTCAACTTTCTTATTTTAAATAGAATGATATAATTTTTTATTTATTTTTGGATTCTACAACTATAAATACGTCAGTTTTCATTAGCTATTCCTGTAGCTACATGTTGCCGTTTTTGAGTTATTTAAGTTTTTCTTTTTTTTTAGTCATAAACATTGCATCATTGAGAAATTAATATCTCGATTAATAATGCAAGTAGAGACTCCAAATTTGCTATGTTATGAATGTAGATATAACTCTAAGAAACGGTAAGCACACTTTACATTCTAACATACAGGGTGTTCAAAACTGAGGAACAAAGTGACATATTTTCAAATGCAGAAAACTCATTTTTTTTTAAATAGAACACCCTGTATTTTAATTCGGAATTAACAAGTAAATATCATCCCCATAATAGAACATCATAAACTTTTAATGAACCAGTTACGTGGAATACCCTGTATAAATGCATAACAGATCATTTAATTTTATGAAAGTTATTACCAATACATCGATATTAATTAAAAGAAAAAAAAAAGAAACAAGTTTAAAAACTGTTTCTCAAAATTGCGTAAGATTACATGTATCAATATGGCGTACTACAACGAGTAAGCATACTAGAAAATATTTGTGCCTCCTACGTCTGATTTAATTTTATTACGTACGGTTTGTCTAAGCACAGTATAAATCCAGTAAGGGCAACAGATAAATCATCTGGATTTCAATTTCTAAGCTTAACTTTACTTCAACTACATTTGCAGTTAAACAAGTAAAAATAGCAAAAATTACCTTTACTCTCAACAATTTCAACTTTGTTTGCTTTATTATCAACACTACTTTCGCGCATAAATAAAATTGAGGACATTTAAAATTCGACCAATTGAGTATAAACATATATTCACTTTATACTGATTTTTTTGACTAACAAAAACGGATCCTGGCCTGGAAGTCACCGTCACCTAATTTTTGACGAAGCGAGATATGGTATGGGTGCATTTTGTGGTCAGTAAGAACTTATAGCGAGTTCTTAATGATCACATTGCGAGTGCTTGTTTGAAGATTATGACTTTTGCGCACATTTCTTGTTTGTGCTGGTAAGAAAAAACATATGATTCTATTTAAAATAAGAAAATTGTTATCCACTTCCGGTGCAATGGAACGTTTCCGGAAGTTAAAAATATTTTCACGTAATTCTTTAGGTGGGGTTTTGTTGTTAAATTTTTTGTCGCATTATTCTAGCTTGTAAAATCCGCTTTACAGTTTTTGCATGCAATGAAAACTGCGTGCGACAAAAATTGCCCGCATGCGCATTCAATGGATTTAGATCAGCTGAGTGCAATTTTACTTGCATTGCGTTAGTTATTCCCTAGCACTCGAGTATCAGAAAGGATCTTTACTAAATCCGTCGAGAACGGGTATTGCACAGGGACGTATTCAGAGAGATTATTATACTAAAAAAAGTATTATAAAAACATTTATATTTGATTTTAAAATATATTGATATGCATACGAGGGCGACCTGAAATGTTCCGGAATCGATAAGAAAGACACGGTATTGGTGTGGTTTTTTATTTTTATTTTTCGATGTAGTCTCCTCGAAGATCAATACATTTTTTCAAACGGTGCTCCAGTCTCTTCAAGCAGTCGGAAAAGTAGGATGTTACGAGGTCTGCAAAATAGTCATCTGTAGCGGCGATGACCTCCTCATTTCAGGCAAATCTCTTTCCTGCCAGCGATTTTTTCAGGTTTGGGAATAGGAAAAAGTAGTTTCGTTTCATTTTATTGCAATAAATAAGTGATATTATAGCGAAAAAGAAAATAATAATAACACAAGGGAAATAGTTCTTCAAATATTAATTGACATCTGAAAACAATAAAATAATAAAATTATCATAAAATAGTTTTTCAAAAAGTTGAACGGTTGAACATATAAACATTCCTATATTTCGTATTAACTTCGTTTACATCTGATCTCGTCGCCAATTAACACAATATGTTTGTCAAAAAATTATATCAACAATATACGTATATAACAGATATACAACATACATTATTCTTCATTAAACTATGCTAATTCACGGTCGTGTTTGCATTAATTGAGGGACAATTTGGATAAAGTGGCTAGATGTTACTTGGCAACAACATATCTGTTATAAACATTATAATAACAGTAAGTATTATCAATGTCGTAATCTTTTGCGATTATTATTTAATATTATGTTTCCTTTAATGTTTTAATTTACCTTGCACTTGAAGTATTATTGTTCATTATTGATTTGGAAAATGAAGTGTATATAAATCAACAGGATGATCATGAGAAATAGTAAATTAAAATTATACTTAATTTCCGTTAAGATAAACGTATTTTTCTTTTCTCTTAGGCAGTTATGGATTGTAATATATAAACGAGACTGCCACCGATGAAATCTAAAGGAAGCTGCAATACAAACGCTGACATCCAGTGTACACATACAAACCAGATTCTTTTGTTACAGCTCTGTTTTCCCATTTTTGCATCAATTTATGTGTACTTATTTGCACAGTATTTGAAAAAAATATATCC
Source organism: Protaetia brevitarsis (assembly GCA_004143645.1). NCBI lineage: Eukaryota > Metazoa > Arthropoda > Insecta > Coleoptera > Scarabaeidae > Protaetia > Protaetia brevitarsis. The sequence continues at coordinate 340,388 of RXPK01000081.1, read as the reverse complement.
AAAGCCAATGGAATACTTTAACCAATGGTGTAAATTGCGGTTATTTTTCCTAAAAGACTAAATAAGAGCGTTTATCAAACATATAGTGCTAGATATTTGGCAAAGATTATAAAAATTAAAGGCATAGATGTAGTGCCGGCTCTAAACGGTAAGCAAAGGATGCTGCGCATCGGGACGCCATACACTAAGGACGCCGAAATTACATTGCGGAATTGTTCAGAAATTCCCTACTTAGACATAATATTGGAGAAATTTATGATGCTTTACTTGAAATATTTGAGAATGGGCACAACGACAAAAACGCAAAACTTGAAACAAAGTAATTAGCCAAAAAAAAATAAAAGTCATGAATTTCTTTGTTCAATTTTAATTTGGTTTTAATATTATGAATAGGTAAACATTGTAAATAAAATACTTCAGAATCCTAATAAAGACATTTGCAATTGTAAAGCTGCTATACAATATTTAATTGCTCATTTCTAAGAAAAACGACATGTTAATGCTATGTTGGAATCTGCAACAGAATTGGCAAAAGATTTGGATATTGCAGATGTAACTGGCGAACGATCTTTTTTCTAAATTAAAATTAATTAAGTCCTACTTGAGATTAAAACAGATTGGTTGGACTTGCAATAATATCAATTGAAAATGAATTTGGGACAAATTAGACGTCAATGTAATTTTAGAAAAAATTGTTTCTATGAAAGTACGAAAAATAAATTTATCATAATAATTACCTTGTTTTGTTTAAATTATGTTTGTATATTGTGTCAATTCATTAAGGGCGCCGTAACAATTTTTGCACCAGGACGCCATAACCTCTAGATGTGGCACTATGTGGATGTCAAACTGTTACATAGACTTTGTGAGTTCTTTTGAAATATCTGAATCAATTACGGTAATTATCGTGGAATTACTACGGTCTTTGAAGAAGAAGCACATGTAATATTGGATTGTGTAGCTAAAATCAATCAGCGGGCTTATGAAAGGATATAGTTTATGCCTTAAAGTACTACATAGTAGACTAGTAGAAAAAGAAAAAGAAATTGCATGGTAATTACGCAAAATAGAACTAAATTAAGTTGTTATAAAAAATAAATTACAGAATTACATATTAGTGGTTTCCATTGGATTGGATAACGTAAAATAAGAAAAATGTAGTCTTTTCTAATCGTATATTGTGAGTTAAATATCGTCTTTGCAAACTTTACAAGTTTCGGCCATGGACCATCCTCAGAAGTTATAAAGACACGTCACAAAAATAAAGATGGAAAGGTCCGATATTGTAAAAATATATAGGTATTAGACATATTAGTGTTAAAATACTTTTAAATAATTTTTGAACACTAGTATGTATATTATAAAAATATATTATATAGGTATTATATAATATATTTTTATATTATTTTTATAATTTCGAACCTTTTTATCTTTATTTTTGTGACGTGTCTTTATAACTTCTGAGGTTGGCCCAAGGCCGAAAGTTTGTAAAGTCGATATCTAACTTACAATGTACGATTGAAAAGCACCACATTTTTCTTATTTCAATGAATTACATGTTGAAAAATTCTTTAAAAACCCTACCCGCTATAATTCCTGCGTGTAAATCACCATCCTTCTTTTTTTTCAATTCGTTGATTTCACAAATTTGACTTTCTCTTTGAATTTTATCTGCTGGTCCACAATCTGTCTTTTTTTCAATCTATTTCTGTTTAAGGCAATTGAAATATTTTGAATCTAGTGTTCCTTCCTAGTTCAATTACATTTTTAAAATCTTTTAATAAGATTAATTTAGTTTTGGATTTATCTTTTTCTTTACAAAATATGACTTGAAAAATAAATATTCATTATAACAATCCTTTGTTATAATGAATATGTTTGAGGTATTGGTTTGTTTGAGGCTATCTAGGTTTTGTTAATGTCCTATCAATATTTTTAGAACTCGAAAATTACTTATTCCTGTACATGTTTGTTTCCCAAAATGATTTGTTTATTATCTAAATAAATTTTACCACATTTTATTTTACATTTTAATTATCTATTTAATGAAATTATTCTATTAACGTAAAAGATTATGCTCTGATCGTATTGCTATCATAAATATTTTTATAAGATCCAGTTTTTGGTGATACATCACTGAGAGTTCATTTAGTCCTCCTCCATCTACCATAAGTAAGTAACAAAGTAACTTGTTACATTTGTGTAATGAAACAAAACAGAATGCTTAATAGATAAATTCCAGCAACATCTCGAATTTTGTAGCTACGTATGCATTAGTGATATTTAAGAAATGATGCGAATTTTAGTAGATACATAGTTGAGAGATGTCTTTTAAGCTTACAATTGATGCGAGTTTATAGCATCATATCTTGTTTAAAAACAAAGTAATTAAAGTGTGAATTCTTCGTCATAATTTTCACTGTCGCTATAAGCGTTAAACAAATATTCGATATTAATTTGTTTGACAAAAGTATATAAGGTAATAATAATAAAACCAAATGTTAGTGCTACATATGTAATATACAATTACGTTTAGAAATAGCAAAAATATTTTTAACAAACTTATATTAATAGAATTTGATGAAAAAAACAAAAAATCCAGGATAACGAGTCGTAAGAGGTGTAAGAACACTAAATTTTGGGACTTTGGTTTGGACTGCGCAGATTGAGAGTGTGACAGCAAAAGTCAGCAATAGCTATTTCGTTATACTAAAACCAAAAAATGTTATGTTGTTATATAGCAAGAAGTTTTATTTTAGATTTGTTATGCAATGGTTCATTCACATTTAGGGCGCGTACCGTAAATATAAAATTGTAACCAAATGGTTAGTTGCGGTTTATTTGCGGTTATTAGCGATTGCCGATTATTTCAGAAAATTTACGGGACACTTTGGTTGATGTCAAGTATGTTTTTTTTTGTTTTGTACCACTTTTAAAGATAACCTCCATGTGGTTTTACTGGATGCGACGCGCTTTGATTGACCACGTTTTATAGAAACCTCAAGGCATTGCATTAGCATTACTTTTTGTGGAACTAGAGCAAATTATAATTCAAGAACTACTTATGAGTAATGAAAGTAGTGGAGATAGTAGTGAAGACGAAATCGATATCAAATATTTAATATTTATTAGCAATACGTAGTGGTACTTGTTTTTTATACTATTCCATGTATATGTCATGTTTATATTTCCGCAGTGGAGGGGATAGAAAAATCAGAAAATCGTAAAATGAGCTAGGTTGTTTTGGTGACAACTAAAATAACCAAACTTCAGCAACCACGTTCCGTAAATATCATAATTTTCAGGAATCCGCTATATTCGGGACACAAAACCGAGAATTTGGTTGCTATTTGTGAATTACGGTACGCGCCCTTAATTTGTATATGGTAGATCAACAAGGATGTATAGACTTTTCTTTATACAAAGAAGTGTGATTCAACAGATGCCCAATAATATTAAATTAAAGAATTGCATTCATGCATATATCTATATATTTGCTATGTTTCTGTGATAAGTATTTATATATTTCTACTTTTATTCTACTGAAGTAGTTATAGATACACAAAACATTAATATTGACGACTGTTATTACGTTTCTAGTTTCTTGGTCTCCTTTTTTTCGATAAGAACAACAATTATAGTCAGCAATTACGTCTTGAGGTGACACTCAACAAGTATATATGCATGCAGGTAGTTTATCGTCTCTTAATATTTTTTCCACTGCTATCGTGGAAACTTTTCACATATCATGATGCATAAAAAAAAACACATCATGATGTATGATAACAATATGCAGCAAAACAAATGCAGAAATATGGTAATTTGAATTTATGCTTTTCTGTTACTTACTTGTGGAACGGTATAATCGTGTAAATCTAATTAATTTGAAGTAAAAGTATTCTTCGATTTAATATGCCGCTCTTACAAACCATTCTCAAGGTTATAAAATTACGTATATTCTTTGCAATGATAAGTACAATGAGCGTCTAAATGTATATGCTAATAGGTACAGTCGGGGACGTTCGAAATGACTGTCTAGAGTCTAGAATAGTCTAAATGATAGGAGCGAGCACCGCGCTAGTCAATTTGTATATTTTATTCGAGGTTATTCCACGACGTATATAAAATGTCCAAAACTGTTTTTAAATGAAAAAGAAAAACAGATTGTTAACAAAATAAGCATTTATTTTCTTAATGTTATATCGTTAATATTCGTAAAAGTTTAAAAATTACTAATTAATTAAGCAATTAATACAAATAAGTGTCAAATGCAAAATTATTTAAGATGACACGTGTCTTAAGGTGTATAAGTATATTCCAGTTTATCATTTGTCATTCATCTGTATCAAAAGGTCTGAATAATGGCAAAAGAAATGTCGAAAAAAATAAAAAATGAATTCCGAAACATAAACAATGTTAAAATTTTGAAAACTGGTATAATCAAGTCTTAAATAACAATAACTTTCAACTGCGTGTACGGAAATGAATATTATTTTGTTGTTATAATTTTCTTTTGTATATCTCGGTGCTTTTATAACTACTTGCACTGAAAGATTTATACAAATAATCCTGAAATTAATCAATAAATAATTACTTTAACCCTAAAATAACCTATAACAAATTGCTACTACTAAAAATCATTCAACATATTCTACCACACAGAAAAAAACTGAAAAGGGAAAATAATGATAACGTTGAACTGAGTAAACGGAGTTAGTCCTTGTTTCTTTTATAGAATGCCCATAATCAGTGTTTATTTACATAATTTTTTTGAATGTGATAGCTTAAATAATTTCTGAGAAAAAAAATATTGAATTTTTCCACCCTTATGCTCCCTATCTCGAATGGGGTGGCATCAATTGGGCTAATTTTTGGTATTTACAGTATGTTTAACAGTAGTACTCACTAGTTTTAATTTCAGCCCGATAGCTTTAGGGGCACTTTTCAATGGCTTATCGGAGCAGAGCCTTTTGTACACCGAAATTGCATTTTTTTCAAATATTTGGCATAAATAAATTGTTGCTGTGAGAAACACCGCTCGAACTATAAGCCATTCTTATAGACTATTTTTAACAGAGCAATGCAGGCCTTGCCTCACATAATCTCAAAGCTTCTTTAATAGAGTGCGTATCTTACTCGACTTTATAGCAAGAATTTTCCGAAAAATTGTCATTTTACGACCTTAAGAAACCAGCCATCGTTTTATTACTGGCGCGTTACTTTTGTATATCAAATAAGGATTATAATTTTCGATAACCATTCTCCAGAATAAAATTTGGGTAACTAAAAAATATTTCTATTTATACAAGGTGTCGTAAAAGTAGATAAAAATTTACTTACTGAATTTTTTTAATGGAACGGCCTGTTTAAAATTAAAAATGATACAATTTTTATGTGGCTAAAACGTACTTTTTATCCAAGGTGATGTTGTGATGGTTGTGGTATTATTATAAAAGAAGCTATTTATTACTTGTGTTATTAAATAATTATTTATATAACGCGTTAGTTTAGCATGCTGCATTTACAAAAACAATGGCAATTTTAATCGGAAAGGAATGGAATGAAATGAAATAGTGATTACGATTGGATATGGCGAGTAAAGAAACGATATAATAAGCACAAGTTTTTCATTTATCTAATGATACGCATGCTAAACATCAGCCAATTACGACATCTAGGGTGAGAAAAATATTTTAAAAATTCTCGTTATTCACTTTTGTAGATGAAATTACTTGATGAAAATACTTTTGAATTATGTCGAAATTTATTCTGCGAACTTTCTACAGGGAATACCTTCGTCTAATATAGCTACAAAAATTAGTGATGTGCTTAAGTGATTTTTGCACTTGATTATATCAAATGAACGATCGATCATTCATTAGTTGAGTGTCTATAAGTTTTCGAAGTCTTCGCTTTGCCGAGTTCCGACTTCTCGGTAAGCTAATAGACGATCGATAATTCATTTGATATTACTGAGTGCAAGGATCGCTCGCTAAGCACATCGCTAACAAAAATATGGTGGTAATAAAAAAAATATCTAGGCTCCTAAAGTAGCAAAATTTTTGAAATAAAATCAAGCAAGTTGCATATTGCTGTAAAGAGTACAAAATAAGCTTTAGGAGTATGTAACACAACGCCTATATTGCTATTTAAAAATCCAAGATGGCAGCTCAGTTTGAACGGTATTTAAAGTTTATTTACGTCAAAATATTTAACCAAATTCCAGTTTCACTCTACAAAAATTGTAAACCAACTCGGTTGAGTGCTAGAAGATTGTGTCCGGACTTTTCGACAAGCCTGTATATATCCTAATCACTAGAAATGCAAAATACTTTTAATTTCAATGCTTCTAATAAATTCTTACATAACAACTGATGTGTTACCAAGCAATTTATTGAAGGAGGAATGGGACAATACAATTAATTAATGCATGAACATTAATTGAAGCAACTATTAAAAAATAACGATTTGCGGCTGTATGGGAAATAAAGGGTCTAACCGGTTAAGCATATGAAAACTGCACTCGCATCCGATCAAGGATTATTACTTTGTTTTTATTGTTCTTCATCTAAAATAGCCATGCAATTAATCTCATATCTTTAACCCCTATTGTAAGGGAAAAATGGGGATGTCAATCCTTAACGTAATTTTTTTTCAGTACCTACTGAAGTTATCTTTATGAAATTTAAACTGTACTTGACTATCCATAAACCTATTATAATATATTTTTTTTCAGAATTTTTGTGTCACCGGAAACTGAAGAAAAGAAGAAGTATATTTTTTGTGAGTGATTTTTTGAACTAGCCCCTAAAGTAACACCTACCAAACAAATATATCTTATTTGTTCATTGGCTAGCTACTACATGCTAAAGCTACAAAAGGGTCGAATTGGTGGAACATGCTTAAAAAAAAATAAAAAACCAATTATGGATATGTGCATATGTATTAAGGTAAAGTCAGGTAAGTGTGTAACCGGGGCAAGTGTGTAGATTGGCTACATTTATTTTTAAATTTAAAATAAGGATGTCCTCTGTTATATTACTAATGTACTAAACTTCATACTAGTTTTACAAATAAAAATTCACATCTGTTAACGTGCTATAACTTAGATATCTTGTAAAATTATCATACCTTATTAAAAAGGTATCACACTTGGCCGAACTAAAGGATAATGCTATTAATATATAAAATGCGAAACGATTACACACTTGTCCCATTTTGCTGGGTAAGTGTGTAGTATTGACACTGTTTAAAATTTCTTTTTTTTTTCTAGTAAACCGTTGATAATTATAAAAGGCGTATCTATTGAAGGCTTACAACTGGGCATATATTATCTACTTCTATGCGTAAAATTTAGCAAAATGTCTTATTATGTGAACAGTGTTACATTTTCTTCACACTATGCAATTTTTACTACGCACTTACCTGACTTTACCTTAATTATTTATCAAAAACTATATTAAAACCTGTAAACTATCTCTTACCTATCATCACAAATATGTTCTTATAACAAAATATACACCTACAAATAAACTATAAACAATCAATATTTTCATAACTCATCGGATACGATGACGACTACTCAGTACTATACTCGATGAAATATATAGATACGCAACCGACCGTGTCTACTAGGTGTGGTGATAGCATTGAAAATGATAGTTACGGCAGTTATCTAGGCAAAATTACAACTGATGAGTAGATCAACTAAAGAAAATATAAAAAAGGACACGGCGAATTAACAAATAAAACTAAGAAAGACTTTTGTAGAATTGAAAAACGGAATCACATAAACAAGAAATTGAAAGCGATAGAAAAAAATAAGCATTGGCAATTGTGAAGAACATAGTCAGGATCTAGAAGTATCAGATGGTGACGAACGAGCTGAAATAGAAAGGCAGACTAAGAGATAGAAGAAGAACGTCTGAAACTAAGAAATAGGAAGTGTAAACGAAAAAGGTATTCCCGCAGAATTCCTAAAATGTGGGAACAAAATGAAAGAAAGGATTAGTACCTTCATAAAGAAGGGCCAATGTCATGTTTTTTGCGGTTTTGGGTTTCTATGTTTTATAAAATGCATAGTTTGACTTTGTGTGAGTTGTATTTAAAGGAAAAAAGACCTTGTTTTATTACTTCTTTTTTATTTTGCTACAAATTTGAACAAATTCTTTGCCAGTTAATTATCTCAAAACCACTTGGATTTTGACATTGGCCCTTCTTGCACCAAGGCACAGATTTAATTTAATACTAAAAGCAGTTTTCAGAAACAGCGGAATACAACCACAAGGGATCATATACCAGCTAAAATAGCAAGTGATTGCCTATGCAGACGACGCAGCATTAATAATCAAATCAAAAAAAGAACTAGAAAAAAACATTCAGCAAAATAGAAAAGACGGAAACGTTATATGAGCTAAAAATCAATGAACTAAGTAGCTAATAATGAAACAAGCATCAACAAGTGAACAAGATATAGTAAATTCTTAACGAATACAAGAATCTGTAATTTTGAGAAGGTAATGACACTTTGAATTCTTGGAGGAAGCAACGTAATGGGATCAATGAAGAAAATGTTAAAATTAAAATAAGTTTACAGAGCAGCAGAAATCAGAATGTATAGAATAGTAATAAGGCCGACGGCAGTGGGCGGGTATGAAGCATGGGCGTTGATGAAAAGGAACGAAATCAAAATAGAAGTATGAGAGAGAAAAATGTTAAGAAGTATTTTTGGAGAATCACGGACAAAAGAAGGCAGTTGGAGAAGAAAAACGAATCATGCAACGAAGGAACTATACAAGCACAGCAACATAGTTTAGCATGTTAAAGCACAGAGGTTGAGATGGTTAGTGTATGCAAGCAAGATGCCAGAATACAGACATTCCAGAAGAGTACTGAAAGAAGGTGAAGGAAGAAAAAGAAAAAGGGATAGATTGAAAGAGAAATAGCTAGATGCAATAACAGCAGATTTAAGAACTTTGGGGATATTGGACTGGAAAAATGCGTCACGGAACAGAACTCATTGGAGGAAAATTGAGGAAGCATGCTGATGAAATAATCTAAGCTATGAACTGCTGTACAAGGGATTGCCTGTCGACTTCGAAAATTCAATTTTTTTCAGTTTTTTTTTTCAAAGCGCCTAAAAAAGTCTTGTTATCATCTACTTTTTACTCACTCCATTTTTTTTTAAGTCCGCTCGATCTGTTTGTGTGTATGTAATTAAGGACAACTCTTGTAACTTGTCTATTTTTTAATTGTTATTGTTCTATTGCAATGTCTGCTATCTTTTGATCGTGTGACTAATAACATTTTTACTATTAACTATTAAATATTTATTATGATGAAGGGTGACCTTTCTATTCGCACTTTATCTATAATGATGACAGCTGTTCCAGACTTCTACCTACCTGGTTCAAGATGATAAGAAGAATAATGGAAAACAATTTGAAGCATAAAAATTTAGATTCCTTCTGGAATAGATATATGGACCACTCAGAAAAATATAACATATCAAACCTTCATTTTTCAAGATGCAAAGTGTAATAATATTACATGAAATATTTGCGAAAATCTCCGACACATAGGTACACAGATACATTCATCTCGAAACACTGAAAGTGTAAGATAATTTCGTCTTTATCTCAGTTTATCATTTCAATGACGCGCTATTGTATACAAAACATTAATAAATACGAGAAAACCAAATGACAGAAAACAGCTGATACGGAATGTCATGTTTCTAAGGCCGTTTGTCTGTACAATACACGTGTTTGTGATTGTTTACTAACACATCGAACAACTAGGTGTTACTTAAAATCTTACGCAAGCGTGAATATGTTTATAAACATTAATAAATGCAATATAAATCCGATAGTGTAGATGTAATAATGACACAAACAAAAATATTTACTACATACTTACATGTATATTTACGATGTATAAGAAAATAAGAAAAATGTTTAAACACACTTCCTTAAAGAGCTTTACGAGTGTGGCCTTCATTTTCTATATGTTAAATATGTTAGTAGTCGTGTAAAAGCGGTGACAGCAGTAAATATTTAAGCCAGTGCTTTGTTAAAGAGTTTATAACTGAAAATATTATTGTGCTAGAAGAGGTTTTCACGGAATTAAATATTACGCATTAAGAACATGAATGGTTGCCAAATGGAATCCACCAATAAGCCGCAACGTCAGATAAATTTGATTTATTTAACAGTTTTTCGGCAGATGATTAGTTGTTCCAGGAGGTGAATTATTTATTTATTTTTCTATTTTAAGGTGTACTCGCCGAAACCGGTAGTGGAGAACAGTTATAAATGTAGTAAACAAAAATTTACTTTTAATAAAATTATAATTGGGAAGTATTTTAGTTTTTAAGTTTGCCTTTTTCAACTATTTTCTATTTTACTTTGTAATTCTATGGTGCTATCACTTAGCCTATTGTTGCAGCGCATACTGGCCGTGTACATACCACCAGTGTTGTTGGTTAAAAGCAGTGGCGGTTTGTGCTTAAAAAATATGGTGGTTGCAAATTTTGTGAATATCCTTTCTGACTATGATGCTTTATTATTATTATTATTATTTTGTTAAGGTATTTATAAAGAAATAAGAAAAATTACGTTACGACTCACTAATATATACAGGGTATTCCACGTAAGTGGTTCATTAAAAGTTTATGATGTTCTATTATTTAGTTATATTTGAGATTTTGGCACCATTATCTATTCGATTGGAACTATAAATATAAAATACTTTAACCTAAAAATCACTTCCGGTTGACCGGAAATGGATGTCAACTTTGTTATTTTAAATAGAATGATCTAATTTTTTATTCAGTTTTGGATTCTACGACCATAAATCCGTTAGTTTTCATTAGCTATTCCTATAGCTACATGTTGCCATTTTTGAGTTATTTAAGTTTTTCTTTTTTTGTAGTCATAATCACTACATCATTGAGAAATTAATATCTCGGTTAATACTGCAAGTAGAGACTCCAAATTTTTCTATGTTGGGAATGTAGATATAACCCTAAGAAACGGTGTACACACTTTACATTCTAACATACAGGGTGTTCAAAACTGAGGAACAAACTGACATATTTTCAAATGCAGAAAACTCTTTTTTTCAAGTAGAACAGCCTGTATTTTAATTCGAAATTAGGAAGTAAATATCATTATCATCTCACCTTATATCAGTATTCCCTATACCTATCTTTAATAGATTTTGAGATATGAGCGAGTTTTTGTTAAACAGACTAAGTAATCCTATCTTTAAATGTTTGCAGCTGGCTCTGAATGGGATTAATGTCAAATAAACTTTTAATGAACCACTTACGTGGAATACCTTGTATATAAATTTTATTCCCCATCACATAAATTAAACATAAATATATACAAATATTCTGTTAAAAGAAAGACATAATAAAAATAATTAAAATGAAACAAAAATAAAAAATGGAAACTGTTGTAGTAATCACTTTAGCTTAGAAATACTGGATTATAGCATCATGAATACATTATAGACAGAGTATCATTTCTCTAGTATTTTGTAATTTCTATTATAAATTTATACTTGCCTAATAAAGTATAGCAAGTTTCTAAATATTGTTTATTGTCATCATATCATTGTTGTAGAAGATAACATGGTGTCAGGTGTAAAAGTTCAATTTATAAAAGCAGTAGTATACGTAATAGCACAGTTATGGATAATGAAACGCTAATGGATTTTTTTAAAAAGCAAATGGAAGCTTTAACTAAAATTACAAGAAATTTAGCCAGAGTAAATGCAAGTGCAGCGCATAATGTACCTAAACCAGCACCGTTGGAAATTGGAAAGGTGACATAGAAGAAAATTATGATCATTTCATAAAGAATGTTCAAGATTATATGATTGCAACGGGTATGAATAAATGCCCAGTATCAGAAGAAGAAGAAAAGGTTAGAATCCTTCTTTCTTTAATTGGTGACAAAGCTATGAACATTAGAACACCATACCATGGATTATTATGCTCGCAAAAATCGATTGGGTATTGCGGGACGAAACATTATAATTACTTTCCTGACGATATAAAGCAACTACCAGCGATTAGCTTTAAAAAACAAGTTAAGAAACTATTACTCGAGAGGGAGTGTTACAGTATACAGGAATTTCTGTATCCGAAAGGGAAGTAATGACATTACTTCAAACCTCCTACACCTTCTATGTTTTGTTGGTTAATTATTTGTTTATATGTTTGTTTGTTGTATTTATATTTATATCTTTTATATTTACACTTATGTTTTTATTAATCTTTTTTATTTATACCTACATTTTTTTTTTTCTAAATTATTTGACAAATGTACATATACACAGTACATGTATATAATGACTGACAATTTTCTTTAATGTTTTTATTGCAAATATATTTATTATTATTATTATTATTATGTTAAAATATGATAGATAGATTTAAATTAAAAGATGTGGAAAAGAAAACAGTAAACCAGACGATTGCTACAATAAGGGCTAAATTAGTATCAAGAAGCATGCTATGTTCAATTCATGTAACTAAAGTAGAGATGGAAGGCTTGATGATTATATTATAAGATTAGAAAAATTTCAGGGATGATTTATTAAGGGACAGGATAATTCTAGATATTAAAAGTAAGGACTTACAACGAATGTAAATGCTGAAAGCTGATTTGACATTACAAGATACGTTGGATATATGTCGAATAAATGAATTTACAAATAAACAAATGCAAGATATAATTTGGGAACGTATTTGTAAGATATTTTTTGAAAAGGAATGTAATTTCTGTGGTAATGTTCATAGTTTTGCCAAAGGAAAACGCTCAACTTTTGGTCAATTTTGTAGAATATGTGGTGGTAAAAATCACTAATAAATAATTTATTCTAGAACTCTGAATAAGACGGAGAGGAATTTTGCTCAAATTGAAAAAGAGTTACTTGCAGTAGTTTTCGCCTGCATAAGATTTGATCAACTAATAGCAGCAAATTCTAAAGTTCTCATAAACCTTTGTTAAATATTTTCACAAAACGTTTAACCAAAGCACTGAAGCGATTGCAGAAAATGATGCTACAACTGCAAAGATATAGCCTCCATTTAGAATTTGTCTCGGGCAAAAATAATAAGGTGGCTGATACACTATCTCGGAATCCTATAGACGCATCACAGAGCGATGTTCAAAAAGAAGTATATGAAGTTATAGATAACACTCTTGGTAGTTTTGAACAGATTAACATTAGAAATCACATCAGCATATCTAATGAAATATTGGACGTAGTACTAAAACAGGCTGTTAGAGATGAAACTTCAAAGAGAATAATCTAGTATATTCAAAACGGTTAAAAAATATTTTAATTTCAAAGACAATTTATCTATTGAAGAAGTTATTGTTAAAAATGACTGCATCGTCGTTCCATTAAACTTACGCAACACCATAATCGAGAAAATTCACTTGAGTCATAATGGAATAGACTATTGTTTAAATATAGCTAAACACAACGTTTTCAGGCCACACATGATAACGGAAATTACGAATAAAGTAAAAGAATGTGAAACATGCTCGAAATACCAACCAAAACAAAGAAAACCGGAAATAAAATCACACGTGCTACCGCGGTATATGCATTTCAGTATATTTCAATGGACGTTTGTTTTGTAGAGTATAAGGCAAAACAGAGAAAAGTTTTAGTTACAGTCGATCACTGCTCTGATTTCTTTGAATTAATTTCATTTCAGATTTAACTCCGAAAACCACAATTGAGATTTGTAAAAAGAATTTTAGTCGCCGTGGTATACCAGAGGTTGTGTGCACGGATCACAGTACGAATTTTGTCAATCAATAATTTATGGAGTTTAGTAAAGAATGGCAATTTCAACATAATACTTCATCTCCGAATCACCAACAAGGGAATGGAAAAGGGAAAGCTACGGTGAAAATTGTAAAAAATCTAATAAAGATTAAGAGAAAAAAAGAAAAAAACAACAAGAATATAGAACCAGAAAGAAACAATGACTGCATACACTAAAAAATAAAGTTATGTAATTATCCATATACTAACCCAATGCTAGAGCATAGGTATCAAATAGGTGCAGCTCCCAAACAAGATCTCTTAATAATTTTTTAAACGTAGGCAGAGGCCTGTCCCTGATATTATAGGTATAGCGTTATATAATTTATATACAGTAACAGAAAATGAGCCTTGAAAATACATACAGGATGCTTTTAATAGTATACGATTTCGCATATTCAACCATCGACATTCTTTGAAAGCATGGGATATGTGGTCATATTTTCTAATATTATAATGGATCGATTACAAGATTTTGTATTCGCTGTATCCTTTCCATATATAGTACAACATCAAGACAAGGTCGTAAAGGTAGAGCATACATAAAGTTAGCATAAACTAGGGAATCACAGAAAAGGGTCTCTACGTAAATATACCGATCTTATTAAAATAGAAAATCCATGCGACGATCTTTGGTAATAGGGTAATAGCAAATTATTTTGATTAATGTCTGAAATAGGCTCGATAAAGATGTTTCAAAATTTGGTTTATTTATTCTAAGTGGTAATTAAATTACAGCCGCCTTTCTCAAATAATGTAAGTGACAAATTTTTTAGAAAGATATTTGGAAATTAACGAAATTAGACCTAAGGTACATTATCTTACTTTTCCAAAATTTACTGATATTCCTAAAAATGCAATAATAGTGAGAGTACTATATTTAAAAAAGCAAAGTTAAAGGTTGTACTGAGGTTGCGAAACAATCTGTACAAGTGCCGATTATTTTACGTTATAAATAAATCATAGTCCTGGAACAATTTATAAAAATCTTTTACTTATTATTTGCAAGACATAGAAGAATTCCTCCCCAGTAAAATACCCTGTATAAATATTATATGATATTTATTTATATCAGTTTAACTTTTCGTTAATCATTAACTAATCAGCGGTCAGAAATTTGTTAGAAATAAGCAAAACACTTAAATAAAATTTAAAATCATAGGACCAGGCGACCATTAGTTAACAAATCATACTGTTGTGTATAAAAGTTTGTCTAACGCATTAGAAAGCAGGTACTTGCAAACTTCAGGAAAAATATGTGCGAGCAGTTCTCTAAGGCGTAGGTTACACAAATTACAGCGGGCGTAGGGATGGGTATATCACCCCTCTTAAGAGCGTTGGGGAGCAGCTGATCAACATGACATCTGTCAAATATGTTAAAAATTGAAGTTCGAATGAAGGTCGAATCGATATTGGAAATTACTGAAAACAAAATCTGGAGCGCTAAATGTGAGCAAAACAGTATTATTTGCTAAAGAAGCTGTTTTAAAAGTAAAATAAACGTGAAATTAGCAGATTATAGTTCTTATAAACAACTTGAAAAATAAAACTGGTTTCTGTATTTTTGTATCTGGTTTACAGATATCTGTCACAGAAGAAATTATTTTACTTTGACTTTGGTTACACAGATGGCGCAATAATCACTGTGTTCTTGGATTGGAAATAGTGCTTCATGCAATGAAATAAAGGGTTGACACCGTTTACACATCATACGCATTATAGTTTTCATTGAGTACCACAAAAAATCAAAAAGCGGTAGATTGCGAACTCCAAACAAAAGAACGGGAGAATGAAGTAGAAAACGACAGAAATGCCGTTTTAGCGGTAGATCTGGCAGCACTGGTCTAACAAAAAAAATTAATATCTATATATCTAAAAATACGCTCAATGCTTAATACGCTAATACGCTGTGTTGTCAAATATCAAAGTACTTTTAATTACAACTTTTACGGTTTCTCTTAGCAACGTATCGCACAGAGGGCACCACGTACCGGACCATTATATCGTTTACTGAAATAACTTGTTTTCTAGCTATTTTCTTTTCAATTTTATATTTCATTGTTGCAAAACCGTGTAACATTTTATTTTAAAAATATATTTAAGATTCTAATATAGAAATAAATTCAGTAATTTTAGGCAACTACATATACACTTTGCATGTTAAGGTTGCATACTCACTAGGAAATATATCGTGCACAAACCTATAATTCTCCTAAATTTCCTATGTGTACCTAATACTGACAGCTCTCAATTAAAAGATTTTTTTTTTATTATTTACAGATTTACACAAACGTGTTAAATACAGCTGACGGATTTAAATATGCAATTACTATAACTATACGAGATATACCATATACTTTCTGATACAGTTTTTCTAAATTAATTTAATTTACTTTTATAATAAAATTAGGAAATTCTAATAAAATATAAGCAATTTTATTTAATTTAAAGAGTTATTTATTATCTCATAATGTACTCACCTGTGAACCAATAATTAAAACTATATAATTACAGCCTTCATTTATAAATAAATGCAATAAATACCTTTCATTGACAACAAAGAAAGAAAAAATTCATACTTCGTTTACGAGCGTCTGAACAAAATTGAACTCCTGTGGCATATGCAACTACTATCACAAAGTCACCATTTAGGTTGCCTACCTTCTTATTTTAAAATATATGATCAAAAATTATCAAACTTTTTTTCTTAATTCCATCAACATTTATTTAAGTGTTAAGTAAATTTGATATGACTTCTAAGGAAATAATAATAAAAAAAAACGATTTGGTTGCATCTCTTTGTAAATGTGTAAAAGGATAAATACTCTGATATCAACCTCACAGCAGTCAAAACTCTTAATTTAGAATTTTGGGAGTCGCAATTGAACAAAACATTTTAATAAAATAATATTTACATTTCACACTCTTTATTTTCATTTACAATTTATACTGGATATACATTTATGGAAATTTTTATGCTTTACTAGTAGGGAAAGTTATTGTATGTGTTTGCATCTTGGCCACCAATGGTTGAAAAATTCCCTTTGTTAGCTAGTAGAGCTCTTTGATAAATTTTATTGCTGAATACAAAGATTTGTAGCATTGATTGTACGAAATACCGAAATTAATTTACAGGATACATTCTTTGAAGGATATTTTGATTCAACAAGAAATTTCCGAAATTTATTTCGAAATTTTTATTATTTATGGTACATTTTCAATCCCAGGTTTTCCTGATTTGTATGAACTCTATCTCTCCTGTTTGTTTATTAACAACAAACAATGGAGAAATATAAAATCAGCCTTAATTATATCAATTTCAAATGAATTGAGAATATTGTTGCAAGAATTACAATTACTTAAATTATATTTATATAATTTACATTTTTGAAAATTAAAAATTCAACAAAATCAGCTGCGTTTTGCCTACTTCCTAAAATATTGCAAAAAAAAATATATTAATGCTTAACAATTTCAATAAGGCGATAGTTGGGGGATTTTTACACAATCATGTTTTATTATTGTTGCAATTTGAAAACGGATACACATTATATTGAATAAAAAATATTTTATGGTTTCAATAATGGTCGATTTGTAAATGTGTAATTAGAAGATTAATATTACAGAGTTACCAAAATTATTCCACACTTTGATGGTATTTTTAATAAGTATGAACGAAAAGAAAATAATTAATGTAATGAAATACTTCATATTTGCAAAAATATTCGGCAGAGTATAACCGTGTGTGATGCTGTATTGTACAGGGTGAGTCAACGATAGAGCAAAGTTCATTATCTTGTTTGTTTCGGGAATTACGGAAAATGGTTAGATACAAAAGTTTTAGATAATGTTAAGGTGGACCTATTAAAATTATTTTGAAGTATACAGGTTTGTTAAAAAAAATGTGGCGAATATAACACTATATTTTTATAATAGAACATCGTATTTTTTAATTTATTTCTTGATTCTATGTGCAATTCTATAACTTTTTTGTTAATGATGTTATGTTATGTTCAGTATACCTAAACCTAAAAGTAACTTTTCTAATATATTTTTTTTTTTAAATGTTTGTTTTTACTCTTGTAAAAAATTGGCAGTTTTATTATTTGTGAATATATAATACTCATATTTGATACAAACGTTTCTGTAGGGACGGCAAAAAGGATATATGTAAAGAAATTTGAGTCAAATGCCGCAGGGCGTCAGATAAATTTATACAACTACACTATTTTAATTGAAACATATTGTAATATATTTTTTTTCGATAGATCTTACCGAACACCTTAACTTACATTAAGAATATAAAACTAAAGTTCAGTGATTGATTAAAAGTTAAACATTGAATTTCTCTTTACACACTTAAAATAAACCTTAACTAACATATTGCAATTGCTGCGTGAACAATACTTATATAATTACCACCAAACTAACTTTGCGTCACATTTATTTAAAAACGGATACAAAAATAATTCTTGTGTCTGGTCATTTTTCAAATAATATTTTTTGAAATATTTTTAAAGATATTTTTTTTCTCGAGCTTTAGAAAATTTTCAAGAGCCGCAATTGTCAAGTATGGCGTATAATATGAAAATGGATCAGTTCCTGTTTTGAAGAGATGTCTAAGCTCTATTTTTTGTTGTACAAACTAGAACAAAAAAAAAAATGAAAACGCTACTCTCAAATATGAATTTGGTTAAAAGCTTATAAAACTAACTATTATTCTTTTCCGGCAAAATGAAAGCACAAAATACAAAAGCTTTGTTTTTTGTGCACTTACCTTTCGACGAGTAAATCTTGAAGTGCTGAATAAAACAATTTAAAATATTTATTAATTAATGTGTCTTTTTCGTTACAACAAAGGGAATTGTTTGTCATACTATATACTACATTTTTAATTGTAAAAATACAGGGCATATAATTAGAAATGAATTTTGCGTGACTTCTTTACTTATGCAACTTATTTAACAGAATGGAAATATTCAAAAACAAAATTCCTATACAGACTTTCTTCAAATGTTGATAAATAAAATTTTTGAAAAAATTATTTTATTTGACGAAGATGCAGAAATAACAACATAGAGAAAATAATTAACAGCATAATGACACCAAGTGTATTAAAATCAACTGAGAGGACTTTACGGCTTTTTAGTTAGAAATGTTGGAAATATTTAATTTGTTGCCAACGTATTATTTATGACTTGGTTACGTCGAACATCATAAGGGTTTCATTTCTAAGTATATGGCCTGTACATAAATTTGTCAGTTACCTATTACTATAATAAAAAAATATTAATATTTTACGAGCATAAAAATTTAAGGTTTTTTTTCTTTGAAAAAGAAGCAAAAGATGAAAATACAGATTTCTAACAATAATGGTCAACATATATCAAGAAAATACATATCACATAAGCTAAAACAACATGGTAAGATGGAGAAAAAGTTTCCTATCATTGTTAATATCTATATGCCATTTTAAATTAATTACATTTCAGGAAAATTTAACAACATCTAATACATTAACATCTTGATGATCACTTTCGTAACCAATTCTTTTGACCTGACGCTCTACATTAAACTATTAACTATATATACTAACTATTAATATCTATTAATTAAGAGAATACGTAAGAAAAAGTACCTAAATTTTTTATTTGACGATTTTAATTTAAATACATATCAAAAGTTTTGTTACCAATATTAGGGAATTTAGTCTTACACAGATGATGAAAAGTAGTACTCATGTCCAGTATATTACAATGTTTATGCAATATAAATAACAAAAGAATTGATATTAAACGACCTTAATACGATACATACTTAATATATACTATGTAGGTATATTACGTACAAGTAAGCGAGCATAATGTACAGTAATTCATCTTCCAATAAAATTTAAGCCTTGATTGCTTCCAACAACACTTGCAAAATCTCTGCACGCACGCACTCCAAGAAGGAACCGCTTGGCCCAGACATATTTTATAAAGCAGTTAACGCTTCTCCCAACATAAGCAAACTACAAATATGTGATTGCAGTTGTTCCTATCATTATTACCATCAATACCAATTAATTAGAAGTATAAATAAAACTAAATTAAAATAAATTAAATGCAAATCAGAAATTATGGTACGAACATTGGCGAGTTCATTGTACCAAGCTCATCATTTTTGCACCTAAAAACGGGCAGTACGAACATTAGCAAGTCCACCTTCAATGTCATGTCATTGTCGTGTCAACAGAAGACGAGATCAGAAGGAGTTACCCAATCACTAACAAGAAGCGTCCGGTGGGAACAGGAAGACGCGGAAATGAGCGGCGAAGGGACAATAGCAGGCGCATGCCACTTTTGCACAGTGGAGACTTAGGTACACCCTGTCGCCTCCACTCCCCTTCGTAAAGAGGTCGCATCACATCAGCCCATATAACCACCGCGAAAGGGGGCGAGGAGGAATCAGCTGCGAGACTACCCACCCAGGATAACAGGCGCCCTAACGTCTGTCACCCGGGAGTTGTCTATCCCGTCGTTCGTGCACTCTAAAAGGTTGATGAGCATATCAGTCGGCACATTATTACGAAGTCTTAAGCAGAAACGCAATAACACTTGAAAGATACTCCAAACGCAAAATGCTAGGCAGTTACGCAACCCTCAGTCACCGTCAACTTCGACATGCCCGTCAAAGTAATAAGTCATGTCGGTCATGTCGTGTTCACTGTACTGCTCGATAAAACGCCTTATAATGAGAGAAAAATGCAATCACATAACTTAGATCAACGTTATTACTGAGGCTCCCATATGGGACGACTTATGTCACCATTCATATAGTTTAACGCAGTACATATTATATAAAAACCGATTTACTGAATGGTGACAGGTGTCATCTCATATGCGATCTCTATGATTACTTAAATGTTATTTCCTTCCTGATCTTCCCATCTGATGAAGGTAATTATTAACTGCATCTCTCAATTAGTAGTTTCCTTGATGAATTTAGATCACCCTTCTTCAAGACAATTTAAGTCTGTAAACAATAGAAACAAATGCTATTTAGTATCAAGAGATTTTTAAATTGGAGCGTAGTCTTCATTTAACGAAAACTGAATTAGAAAGTATTTGCTATTTAAAAGTCCCTCAGTTGAGATCTTTCAGTAATATATTTTTCATGAACAAACTGTGCAAACTGCTCAAAAATGTTCAATATGGACCGGACATATTTACTTTTATTTTCCTTTATTTTTCAACAACTTATAAAAGTGTTGAAAATAGATATTATATTCGGAGGTAAAAATTCCGTATTACTATCACAGATAATAAGTAATTAGGTTTGCCAATATTTTATTAATCGCAAGCATTAAATATTCTAGAAATATATTTTACTCGAAGGAGCAGAAACGTTATGCGAAAAATATCAAAAACAGTTGAGCTTAGGGATAAGGAAAGCTAAGCACTTGCTAATACAAACTGGTCACACATGATGTGGTAAATTCACTAGATCGATCAAAATTGCATCATTAATTTAAAATAGGGATATCATCGTCCAATACCATCCATTTTGGAAGTGTCATGAAGTTGAAAAAGGGCTAGACAATCATTGGGGACAATCAGGTGCGTGTGCGAAATGTGGACGCAAATGTTAAACGCCCATGCACCTGACCGTTTCCAGAGATTGTTTGCAATTGTTTCAACAAATAATATTTTTCTTAAATAGATCATAATTGACCGTAACTACTCACTATTCGAATCAATTCGAAAGTACCTCTTTTCTGTCTAAATAAAAATCAAAAAGAATAAGTATATATACAGTGGCCGGTAAAATTGTAACATATGGTTTTTTTTTATGATTAAAATATACATAAACTTTATTTGGGGCATAGATTGTGCATGTCTAGGAACCTCAAAATCTACTTCATCACGTGACTACTAGTATGGCGGTAAATTTAAAAAATATGCCAGGGATCTGCAAAAAGTGAGATTAGATGACATGATGAAAAAAGTTACTTGAAAAAGTTAGGTAGGAGTAAGCATTTCCACTTTAATGCAGAAAACAAAACTAAAATATTATAATTTTCAATAAAAGTGATTTTGAACGAAAATGTTTGTAAAATTTTATTTACTACAAGATACAGTCTCTTGCAACAACAACTGTCACACTGAAATCGTACTTTTCAGTTTTCGCTGTGTGAATTATAAAAAATTTGAGAAATCTGTTTGTGTCAACCAAATTTAGAAATACTATTGCAGTTGAGCTGCTAAAAACGAAAAAAAAAAAAATGGAAATATGTAATTCAATGAAACAATATTTAGAAAAACCGTGATTTTTTTTTAAATATGTTTACAAATGCATCCTCAGAATTAAATTAAGGATGCATTTCTAATATAATTGACTTTTTAATAGAAATGACAGTAAAACGTCTCATTTGAAAACTAACGCCATCAGGTATCACCAAGAAAACAATAAAATAAATAAATTCTCACAATAAATGTTTAAGTTGAAGTTCGGAAAAAAAACAATATTTATTAACAAATTTAGTTGTAGATATGCACACAATACCTTTTACCCTCATTTTTTACAAGAACCATTTTCGTTTATGGGTTTGACAAGATTGCATTAATATAAATTATTTCTATTTCGCACCTACACTTAAGAAGAATTTTGTTGGTATATGCGTTCTTGTTGTATTGCTTATTTCTACTTTTCAAAGAACCCTAATAGTCAAATTCAAATTTCCCGCCACAATTTTATGTGAATTCAACGTAAAGGCATTAAAATAACTATTAATTCAATACAAAATGTTGGGTAATTTTATGTTTCAACGTTGAAGTTACTAAGAATAATTGCGGGAAATTAAAATTTGGCTATTAAGGAAATATGGTACGTTACCAACTATATATATGGGTCATTCCATATCAACCGGAATACCTAAAAAAATTGATGTCTAGAATTCTTTTTATATTTTAAATTTGAAGTCTTTGCCTAAAATTAGACCCGTATTTTTTCCTAAAGCTCTACAGTATCTATTTACAAAGATATTTGCGAATAAAGTTTGCAAAATCGATAAAATAATCGCAGAAGTAATATTGTTTGGTTATGCATAAATTAAAACATTAAAGCAAAATGCATATAAATCATGGTGTATTCTAAAGTTCAAACTACACAGTTTCATTTAATAATGCCTAAATTAGATTGTACTTCATTGGGGTCATAATGAAGTACAATCTAATTTAGGCATTATTAAATGAAACTGTGTAGTTTGAACTTTAGAATACACCATGATTTATATGCATTTTGTTTTAATGTTTTAATTTATGCATAACCAAACAATATTACTCAAACAATTTTCTCCTGTTTAATAAAATAACGTCTTTTTTCTTTATGTTTACCGCGAAATTAAATTTTTGAAAAAATATCATAATATTATTTAAGCTATGTTCTACAAGAATAGAAGTATTTGAAAATGGAGAACCCTACGGGTATTCTATAAAAAAAATAAATTCATACAGTACTATACGTTACATTACGATATATCACAATGTAACGTAGAGTAGTGCAGGTTCTCCATTTTCAAATACTTCTATTCTTGTAGAACATAGCTTAAAGGATATTATGATATTTTTTTCAAAAAATTTATTTCGCGGTAAACATAGAGAAAAAAGACATTATTTTATTAAACAGGAGAAAAAGGGGGTCATAATGAAGTACAATCTAATTTAGGCATTATTAAATGAAACTGTGTAGTTTGAACTTTAGAATACACCATGATTTATATGCATTTTGTTTTAATGTTTTAATTTATGCATAACCAAACAATATTACTTCTGCGATTATTTTATCGATTTTGCAAACTTTGTTGGCAAATATCTTTGTAAATAGATACTGTAGAGCTTTAGGAAAAAATACGGGTCTTCTAATTTTAGGCAAAGATTTCAAATTTAAAATATACGAAGAATCCAAGACATCAAATTTTTTAGGTGTTCCGGTTGATATGGAATGACCCATATCACTGATACTGTGTTGTTGCTTTCGTTTAGTTGTGTTAATTTTTTTTCTTTTACTCTAAACCCAATTATATTAAGGCCTGATGTTTAAATAATCTGAGCTTTTTTTTAAATTAAATGGAATTATTTATTTATGGTAGAGAAAGTTTATTTTATTTGAGAAACAAAAAGCAGGTCTTTAAGGTTATTTATGAGCAAACAAGCAATGGAGTATAAGAGTTATATTTCGCAAAAAAAATATTCGTTTCTTAATTATAGGGGCGTCTGTTAAAGCAGATTATACGGCATGTTATACCGTGCTGGCAAATTTCCATTTCAGTATGTAGGTAGTAGGTACCGAGAATAAGTAATGATGCACATTTCATTCAAGTGAGCTAGCGTACGATTTAGCAACGTTGTAGGGGTTGTACATGTAAAAGATATACTACCTATATAAGTTAATCCAATAAGCTATCGGCAGGACGTAGATTTATTAGCCTGTTGTCACTAGTCAGCACAGTATAATCATGAAATTAACAACTTTTAATAACTATAATTTAATTAAAAAATATCGTATATACCTCTTAAAATATCCCGGTCCCTGGATTCAGAAAGCATTCGATGGAAATCATTCCCTGTGCGAAGTTTTGATTCTTCTTCTTCAAAATAATGACAACTGCACAACAAAAATAAATATACATTACTTTCACTTTCATTTAAATACAACAATAAAATATTTGATTAAAAAAATGGGAAGAAATTCCATGAGTCACTACTTCTATGTCGGAGGCTTATCATTATAATGAATAATTTCATCTGCAATTTTATATAAGTACAATACATATAAGATGAGGCCTGCTTGGCACGATGTGTGCTTCTACCTATATTCTGTTATGTGTATTTTTTGTGCGATATTTTGTGTTTTCTTGTCCGGATTTTTTAGTTTGTCTGTGTACAACACTATCATAATAGCTTTGTTCTTTTTGCCCCTTAGCGTCACAATGCAAAACGCAAAAATTTATGAGGCAACGCAATGTTTTATGAAATAGAGCTTTGCAATGAGTTTAAAAAACAATAAAACAAATAACGTTTGGTATGACTGCAAGTATATATGTAATAACCTACGTGATGTCAAAAAAAAAATAATCTCCGCTCATGATTTAAGATTTTCAACGGAAACAGTTATTTGTTACTTCTCACCAAGGTCTGTATATACAAGGTTACCTCGTAACTTTTCAGCCAATCAAGAGAAAGAGCGCGATCGCGTCATCATTTATGCTGTTTTTAATAAATAATACATATATGTAAAAATAAATGGTGATTTGTACTCCCAGACTAAATATTTATTTTTTATAATAAAAAACGAATTTCTACTATTATGTAATAGTAAACACAAGTAAATCAAGTAAAAAATATTATATAAATATAACACAAAACTTAGAACTACGCACATAAGGCATAACATTAAATTAGAAACTAAGAAAGGTAAAGTAAAATGGTAAAAAGATAACCATTATATATTATCAAACTAAATATTTATTCTTCCTAATAAAAAAAGCATTTTCTTATTATTATATAATCATAAACATAAGTAAATTAAGCTAACAAAATAGGGAACATTAATTTAAAAACAGAAAACTAAAAATTTTGAAATACAGATTTATGTAATGTTTTTTTCTTGGCAAATTTGCATCCTTCAGATTTAACTTCTCTCTTTTCAGTGATTTTTTATTTTGTTTTAAGTTTAAATATTTATTTAAAAAAAAATATTAATTTAGAAAATTTGTCAATTATTGTTTTGTCAACAGGAACGTGTCTTGCAATATACTTTCAAGTTCTTTTTTACCTATCTAATACCTTTTAATGTAAACAAAGAATGATCGCGAGGTGCGTCATCAGCGTCATCGTGTATCCACCCTCTTTTTACCCCGGGCCTCACCTACAACTTACGAGGTAACCTTATGTATACGGGCCTTGACTTCCCACAAGCACAACAGAAATACAGATTGCAAAATATCTACTGCGCATATTCCTGGAAAAACAACAAAACTATTCGTATTATTAAATATCCGCGAATACAACCAACTATATATATATTTTTTTAAATTGGTGGGTGTTTTTGATCGCATCTCCGCCGTAATGAACAAGAAAAAATATGAAACGGACACTCATACTAATATTATAATAGTATTAATAGTATTATATAGTGTGGCCATGGATGAAATTTGCGATAGGTATAATAACAAAAAAAAATTGGAATTTAATATTTAAAGAATAAGCCCTGGCTTATGTGCTTATAGTCTGAAACTTATTTATAGTTTGCTTTCAAATTTTTAAAATCTAGTATTTCTAGTAGCAAAATTTCCCACAATTATTCTTAGTAACTTCAAAAGAAAGACATCAAAGTAACTAGTAAGCTAATACAAAATTATTGGTAATTTCGTGTTTAGGTAATTAATGTTGAAGTTATTAAAAATATTTTCGGGAAACTTAAATTTTGCTACTAGGGTAAGTTTCTGCAACCGACTGAAAAATGTTTTTATTTCAGTTAAAGTACTTTTTCCGTTCACAGTATGCTAAAATATTACTAAAAATGTTGTTCAGAATGAAGAGTTATGACGGTAATGTAAATTTTCAGTCATCGGCCTATTTGATAAAATCCATTATTTGACAATTTTGTTTAGCAAAGTGTACAGTTTGCGTTCTCATCGGCAATATATATGTTACTAAGAATCAATATTTAGAGCAAAAAATTACACAGAGTTCTCCAAATTTTAATACTGATTGGCCTATTTAGATAATTATGATTAGTTTTTTCCTCTATTATTAACTCCATCATTATTATCAAAGTAGGCCGATCAATCTCAGAAATTGCATAATTCAATGTTTTTTTACCCTGACCATTTTTTCTTACTAACATATTTGCATTCTGTGAACGCAAATAGTACTGTACCTGAAACGAAATTGACAAACAATGTATGGATTTTTGTGATGGTATTTTAGATTTTGTGACTTTGACGCAAATGAGCGAATTACTCCAGTACATAATTAGAAACTTGTCATCAACAAATTCAATTCAGTTTCAAAAAAATTTCAAAATGACATTAAGAAAAAAATATAAAGGCTATGCTGTACTAAAATACAGTTGGCGTTTCTTAATTGCAATATATACGAATAATAGGCTTATGTACCACGTTATATACATAAAATAACAAAAGAAAAGAGTGTTAAAGACAATGGAATTTATACTCACCGTTAATCGAAGCATTTTGCATCAAAGAAGCTAGCTAGCCTTAATCAAACTCTCATAGCAATCAACTGCAGGCATCAGCATACCACATGTTTGTTTAAATTTCGTCACCATAGTTTAATTAATTCACCTTTAACTAATCAAAAATTGTGGAGAACGGAAACCAACGCCTTCCGATTTTAAAATGCACGCTTGCTATGTTGAGAATCTACGATTATGATTGGACGTTCTTATAGTCGCACCATGCAGCGGATTACTTTTTTGTTAACATGTGCAATAGGTTTTTCACTACTTCGAGTCACTTTAATGCTTTACATTTTGTAGGTAATGTGAGTTACGATAGATGGTCAAATAAATATTTTAGAAAATAAAATTAAACTTGGAGTAATTTTATATTCAGCAGCATATAACTTATATAAATATATAGATATTTATATCTACAAATAATTTTACTCAGGCATCCGATAAAACAAAAAATAAAAATATAAAAAAATAAAATGATGAAGTTTAAGCGAAAATAATAAAGGTGGCCCAATGTGACCTAATTGTATTTTGTTATGTATAGTTTTTGTACCATATTTTATATAGGTATTAGGTACACACTTTTATTTGCCTGTTTACAATATATAGGGTGATTCACGGAATCATTAAAAGTGTTTCACTTTGAAATGATATCTCGATTTTAAAACTTTGGAGTTAAGCATAGTTGGCTATGATCTCTTTAGAAAGAATAATTTCATCTATGTCGCACTTCCAGTTACATGGAAAGTCATGGCCAACTTTGATATTTTAAATAGAAACCTATATTTTTTAGTGGATTTTTAGGTTCTACTAGGTATTTTAAAGCCGATTTTATAAAACATCTGCTTATTTATCAGTTACCGTTTCCGAGTTATTTTGGTTTTTGTGAAAAAAAGCTCAAAAAAAAAATTATGCTATGAGTTTTTATGTTGACTGCGTGAGTCGTCTACTATTTAACCAGGGAATAAAAAGTAAACAAAATTATACAGGGTGTCCCATAATCTAGGGTTTATTTGGGGTGACTTCTTAGTAGTAAGAGTATTTTTTTCAAATGGAACGCCCTGTATATTTTTGCATCATGTGATGTAGAATTGAATCCTCTATCGAAAAGCTACAGGTGTTCTTATATCTATCTCTAATGCTTCTTTTAGAATCAGCGATTTTCAGAAAATGTAGTTGTTAATTAGTATTTAATTAATAGTAGCCGCTGAAAAACAATTTTAACTTTAAGAGGATATAAGAAAGAGAAAATATAGTATGAAAAAATAAAATTTATTGAATACAAGATAATCAAAAACGAAATGCTGTTGTATGTAGCTATAATAAAATTATAAGTGTTGTGCAAGACCTTCATTCGCTTGCAAAAACTTTATAATACTGATGTAAACTCATATTGTTGTAGCCTGTTTTATTTGTTCGGGTTCTATACTATCAAACGCTTTAATTACTCAGCGCTCTAATTCTACTTTGGTCTATGCTTTGACCGAATACACCAGCGATTTTTTGTGTCCCCACAAATAAAAATCCAAGGGCGTTAAATCAGAAAACCTTGGTGGCTAAGCTCATGGTCCACTGCGTCCAACCTTCCTGTCATTAAACATTGTACTCAGTATACGATCTACTTCATCAGAAAAATGAACTGATGTCCCGTCCATTTGGTACCAGCAATATCTCCGATCAAACAGAGGCAACTGAATGTCTGCTACGCATTGCCGCAGAATAACGGTATGTCATTGTTTAAGCTGCTATAAATTTGAGAATGCATTCTGCTATTCATCATTACGCAAAATTCATCAAAGTGACATACATTTTGTAAGCTAGCCTCACGAATGAAGCGAGGGTCTCTGATAAATTTGAACTCATCCGTCCAAATAATTTTGTGTAAAAACTTTGGGTTTTCATCCTCAGAATGAAACGCTTGCGGGATGTTAAAACCTATGCTACTACATTTTCTGAAAGTCGCTAATTCTAAAAGAAGCGTCAGAGATAGGTATAAGAACAAGAACAAACAACAAACAGAAATATCAAAGGTTTTTAAGGTATTGAAATTAGAAAAAAATCTACAGTTACGGATAATGAAGCCTAATGAGAAGAGGCAGATTTAAATATGAAACAAGAGTCCACACAGCCCTTTCAAAGTATAAAGATTTCGCAACCTAAAATATTCCAAGTATTCATTTAACGATTTCGTAATATTATTATATTATATTAATTATACTAATTCCATTAGAAGAATTTTATGACATAAAAAGTAAAATAATTAAAGGAGAATAATTGAAAAATGTATAAATCTTGATTTTACATCAAGCATAAAATACTAAAATATTTAGGAATCGATAGATGATTCCGCGGCCTACTTCAGGGGAAATTCTAAGATATTCGTATTTCATTTTATTCTTCCACATGAATTGATAATAGTCATCTTGAAATGGTGGGTATGCGTTCTGCGAAGCACCACTTAACCAGTTAAAACACAAAACAGCATTCCGCTAAAGCTTGTAATACCTTTTTACAATAAAATTGCCTTCATATTAACTGTTAATTGTACGGCATAGTAGTATGGAATTAAGTGTCATCTCCTGTGATGCTTTTGCAGATAGTTCATTGAAGTTATAAGCATCCTTTCAAGAGGACGAAATAAAAGATAGTGTGTATACGAACACATAATAACAATTTGTAGAAAATATTAGTTAAATGAAAAATATTGGAATACTGTTTCGAATATCTCAAGTCAACTTAGTTTCAAATGGCGCATATCCTACCCATAATTATAAAACTTTAAGAATTATACAATATGATTAATTAGATGTACACTTTAGCAAGCCATGATGTAATATAATAGAAATAACATCATAGCTTGCTAGAGGGTAAATTTCATTGATTATATTGCACTTGTCATGTGTGTTATATATTGGTGTTTTATTTTATTTTCTTCATATTTATATATTTATATTTACTACGAAAGTACATTGAATACATATTATACACAACAAGAAAGGCTTCCAAAAGATTAAAGATTAAGAGAGAATTAGTATTTATATTAAATACACGAATGACTCTTTTTCCACTTATGCACTGATTATTCAATAACTTATAAAAAATATACAAATTGCTACACCCAAATTGCTTTTGGTTTATTGTCCTCAAGTTTCTACTTCTACCTGTCTTTCATGAAAACTTACAACTATGCGTTTAATTAAAAAAAAAAAAAAACTGGTTACTCATAAAAATGAAAGACGTTTTTATTTATCGTCCACGAATAAAGATAATAATTAAATTATCTTTATCCGATCGTTTATTTAAATATATTTTTTTCTCAACTCTGCTATAGAACATACCCATTATAATGCTATAAATTGTATTTCAAAGCTTATAACACGAATGAAACAAATGTAATAATTTTATATTTTA
This sequence comes from Protaetia brevitarsis, assembly GCA_004143645.1. Classification (NCBI taxonomy): domain Eukaryota; kingdom Metazoa; phylum Arthropoda; class Insecta; order Coleoptera; family Scarabaeidae; genus Protaetia; species Protaetia brevitarsis. The sequence goes on along the minus strand of RXPK01000081.1, from coordinate 309,881 downwards.
TTGTCAAAATGACATGAACGGTTACATATATGTATTTCAATATGCCTAATAGTAAATACAGACTAAAATAGGTTAAATATTTTGAGGGTCATTAACAAGTTGTGACTACAGTTGTTCTAACATTAAATATATGTTCTAATGAATGTCTAATATTAGCTATCACAAATATCATATCTTTTAGTATTATCTACCTTAATATAAAATGTTTATACATACGAAACTAAAAAAGAACTAGATTTTTATTATATTATATCACTTTTTTTATCAAGTTTTCTTTTACGCATATATACGTACCGCACAAACCATCTCTGATACAAACAGTTGTTTATATTTGTATACGTATAAAGCGCATTTAGAGGCAACATATACTGTAATCGTCAAAATTTAACTAGAGTATAGGAAAGCAGAGGGTAGAAAAGAGCATAGCGCTTCAAAATAAAAACATATAGTGTATAGTATAAGACCCTATACTTAAATTGAATTTTGTCGACTACGGTATATTAGTTTATTAGTCTAAAATATTGCGAGCAGTAACTGTAAATTAATTTACATTATATAGTCAAACAATTGTCCCTGTTTATACATTTCACATAGTTATTTAATCGTGTTGAGCTACAACCTGATGATTGACAGATGGCACACGGTGTAGATTTTACCATTGATAAATGATTTTACATTGACGTCGTTCGCCATATATCAATCATCCGGTTGTAGCTCAACATGGTTAAATAGCTGTGAGAATGTATAGACAAGAGTAAGGTGATTACCTAAAATCTAAAAATGCAAATTCTCAAATTGTATCTCGCACCTAACTTCTGGTTTTTATGACCATTACACAATATTTAACACTACCGCAATTACATTAAGCAAAATTCACTGGCTCTCTACTATGAATTAATAAGTTTACTCCACCTTTGGTTCCTAGATTTCTGCAGGTTTAGAATTTTCTTGTCCTTTTCCATACGCTTTCTAAACATTTTGTCTTCATCAGCGCACTTGGTTGTAATGGCACCTCGTATCAGAAATGAGAATACTCCACATTTCTTGTTCATAGTGGCGACTATGCCTGTTACTAAAGTACTACTAATAGTAGTACTAATCCAACCTGTAACAAGATTAAAATGAAGTTGTTTGTTGAATATCGAAAATATTTAATTAAATGCAATGTGGCAAATGGTTTGTTAAATAAGAGAAAAATAAAATTTTAATTAATCTGCAAATAGTCGAAGAAATACTGCAGAACTAGTTCCGTATGTTTGTTTTTAAAGTGTAAAATTTTTCTTAATTTTGGGAAATAAATAAAATAAACAAACTCCACCCAAGTATCTACATAAACGTGTTTCTATTGTGTATATGAATTCTCGACAATTTATGTAAAGTAAACACAAATGGAAATGAGGTAGCTTAATCATGAATGTAGACACTTAAAACAGAAAAAAGCAAGAATTACTTATTTCAGGATTTTCGGAGAAACTACCTAACATTTCTCTTCTTGCTTTACTACAGTATACTTGAATTTGTGAGGAATATTGTGGAAAAGGTTTCCTACCATTTCTTTACTTTATTTTAGTTTGTGATAACCTCTCGTAATAATGGAATTAATATTAAGTATAATTACAAAATCAGTGCAATGAAAGAAGTATATCAAATCGATCAAATTTGATATTTGTAAATAACATTAATTAATTATAGGTACTCACTTCCTTGGGTTTCTTAGGCGTTCCTATAAATGCAAGGCTTGGTTTGCTAGTCAATGAATGGCTTGTCAAAATTGATTTATCAAACAATGTCACCAATAGTTTTCTCGTAGCTGCAGAATAGCTACTCCAATTTATATTGTCGTATACTACGCGGGAAACAGCAGTTCCACTAGATCAAAGAGTCACCTGCAATAGAATACGTGGGTATGAAATCTATTCTGCAATATTTTTCAAACGAAAATTACGTTTTGACCTTGTGGCTCAATTTTTTTACTCGCATCCAGCAATGACGTGGCTAATACATCTCCTGGTCTCAGAATATGCTGTAGAATTTAGAAAGTGACGAATCTACGTTTTAAAATCAAGATTATAGTTGCAATATTGACATAAGCGAAATACTATAGTGGAAGTGTGTTATAAAATTTCATATTAATTGTTATAATTCGTTTTGAAAAGATCTGGTAATCGTACATGTTACTATCTAAATCATTAACGAAAGTAAGAGTTAGATAGAAAATGAGAACATCGCCACAAAAAAAGTTAAATAATTTCTAGTCTTAATATACACACATCCACCTTAGGAGGTACCTGAAATAGTTTTGAGTACTTTGGATAGGAAAATCGTATGTATATATGAAAATTCTTTATTGATATGATATACCATGATACAATACAAAATTAATCCTCTAATTCATATTTGCGAATATCCCTGAGATAGTTCCTTATTGGATAGATCCTCTGCACAAAAAATCGAAACAGAATCATTAGTAATATATTGAGAACTTCGAAAGTTTTAAGTAAATAGAAAGAGTGTCACAGTTGTCGCTATTTCTAAATTATAAAGAATATTGCTATTCTTATGGCTAACTTTGCTATGAATTGGGATATAAAATAAAACTGTTCTATGTATTTTGTAAAATCAGTCATTTTACAAACAGGTAGGCATATCTGCGATGTCGTGGAAGAATCTCTTATGTAATTTTTATAAAGTGTATTGTTGAGATCAAAAGCACACAAAACTTGAAACTGGCACATAGTAGATTTTCTCTATTTCAATTTTTGAGCACGATTTATTCTATTACACAATTCCTCAGCAACGTTTCTATCGTTAGATCGATCTTTTTCAAGCTGTTTAAACAATTTTAATATAATTAATTAAGTATACATTTAAAATTAATCTTAATAAATTTCTTCTAAATTTTAATTATGATAAAATGGTTCATATTAACAGTAATCAAAATTCAATTAATTTCAAAACAGAACATACATAATATCTAGTAACATTACCTTATTTACAAAAATGTTTTCTTGACTTTTTAAAATTCTAAATTCAAAAACTTGTAATTTTATTTATTTTAATTGAATTTGTAAGTATTATTTTTACATCTTTCATTACTATTGGTTCATATCTTTTGTAATATTGTAGATTTCCTCCTGAAGAAGTCATAAAATATATGACGAAATATTGAGGTTTTATTAGACCGTATTACCAATACAGCTTAATTTATTCCTTATAAATAATACTCTAGTTCCTAACAGTTTCAAGAAATAATGAACGCAGGTGCAATTTAAATCATAAAGGAAAATTTAAATATTTAAATTTACAATTAAAAATAAACCAGCCGGTCACACAACCACAAGGCGAAGTTCAGATTAACACTGCTTAACAACCTAAACCTTGACTGACAAAAATAAATATGTTTGATCTAATACCAAACTTCTAAGGTTTTTTAAAAAGAAAAACTGAACTAAAATTTGATAAATATCACGTTCCATTTGGAAAAAAAAACGTTATTTTGCTGTAAAGATCTCCATATTGGACATGAGTTTCTGAACACCCTGTATAGTATATCACAGTTATCGTTGTTGCAGTCAATTTCTATCACCGTGTATTTATATCCACATCAGTAGACTATCTTATAATGTCTAGTAGCCTATGAGATATAATTTATTTTATTGGAAAGTGCAAATGTCAAAATTTGGACAAAATTGAAAATATCTCAAAAACGATTAATAGCAATACAATTGACCCATAAAAGTTGCACCATTCTATTTATTAGGTTGGTGCAAAATTATCCGCCGTTTTTATTTGCGCATTTTTCTTTAGCAAAAATTGGGCGTGTTGTTTATTATTTTTTCATAAAAATAATCTCCTCTTTTTAGGTAATAAAAATGCGTGTCGAAAATCATATTCATATCCGTCATATTATGCTCTACCACTACGAGAAAGGATGGAAGGCAGCACAGTCATTTCGCGATCTCAACGAACTTTTCGGCGAAGGAACAATCAACGAAAGGCAGTGTCGGGAGTGGTTTGCCCGTTTCAAATCAGGATTTCGACGATCAGGCACTCCTGGCAGCCGTGAAAGAGGACGAAAGCCTGACAACGCGAATGCTGGCTGGAGACTTCAATGTCGACCACTCAACGATCGTTCGACGCCTCAAAAAGCTTGGAAAGGTGTGGAAATTGGCTGGATTGGATTGGTCCCCCACGAACTCTCCGAGAACAACAAAGCCGATCGCGTTCGAATTTTCACCGATTTACTGCAACGAAACCAACAAACGCCATTTCTGAAGAATCTCGTCACTGGGGATGAATCTTGGTTGTTGTTCAAAAACATCAAACGAAAGAAGGTCTGCGTATCGCCAGGTGTTTCCCCCAAAGGAATACCGAAAGCCGTCCACTGTAAGAAGGCTATGTGGTGTGTGTGGTGGGACAGAGGCGGAATCATCCACTGGGAGATCATCTCGAATGGCATTTGCTATTGGTGGAACGAGGATGATGAGCGTCAGCAGTGGCGAATTCCGGACAAAAATGGCAAGCGGCAGTTCAACATTAACAGCGATGTCTACCTGGCACAGCTTGACCGCCTTCACGCTGCCATCGAAGCAAAAAGACCGCGAAAAAAACAACATCGTCTTCCACCACGATAACGCCCGTCCGCATATTGAGTGTCGTGTCGTCGAATCCATCGCCAATAAAGGATGGGATCTGCTCCCACATCCACCATATTCACCGACTAAAGCACCTACGGACTACCACGTCAACCGATCGCTGAAAAACTGGCAAACGAACAAAGTTTACGACGATCTGGATGACTTGATAGGCGATATTAAAGCGTAGATTGTCTCCAAGAATCGTGACTTTTTCGCTCGCGGAATCGACCGTTTGCCAAGCAAATGGGAAGCAGTAATTGAAGTAGATGGTGAATACGCTCCAGAATAATCATTTAAACGTGTTTTGGTTAAATATGTTTTTTTCTTTTTGTTGAATAAAATTTGTTGAAAAAAAACGGCGGATAATTTTGCACCATCCCAATAAAATACGAAAGTTCATATCGACACCCTGTATAGCAAAAGTGCTATAAGGCTGAAAATATTTTTTTTAATTGATGATAATCGGCCATGACTATTCTACAAGTTTCAAACTCAAACTCCTACTAGAAGTTCGAAAAATTCCAATGGCCCACTTTAGTGGGTCACCTGTATATTGTAAAATGTGATATTTATTTTTACTTCAATGTAATACTTAGTTAAATTAACAAATACTGTGTTTGTTTCAAATAAACTTCATAAGCAAATTATTTATTAATTGAATACAGGAATATTGTATTATTTATTGAAATCAACCAATAATTGAGTGACTATAAGCAACATGTATTAGGAAGAACATTTGGTTGGAAACAACAAAATCTTTTTTTTCTCGTGTACTTAAATCTGTGCCACTAATTGTATTTACATTCTAGTTTTGTGACGCTCGGATTAATAAAAAAAAGGTAAGTAAAAGTCTTAAGCTTACCCTGTCCTCACTCTGCCTAAAGTTCCGATTCTGGACATTTCTCCTTGGAGTCGAATTTGGACTTACTTCTCTAATTCTCGGTGATCTACTTCTTGGCGAATCCTGCAAATCACTCAACGATGGACTTATATCTCTTCTCCTAATCGGCATTCGACCTCCTATAAGCTCCGTGGCGTCCTGGAACCCTTGAAAAATAGCTGTGAAGAAGAAATTGAATAGAAGTTAGTAGTGTCTTGAATAGGGTATGATATTCTTATCTGTCGAATAGTATTTGCATACACGTAAGTTGTATTTTGTTATTTGTTATTTTTGATTAATTAATACGCAATACAATATGTAGCAGGCAATATTTACATTTTGCATTCAAGATTATATACGAATACACACAAAAGAAATCTATTATCAATCTGAATATTTTTATTTATTCGGAAATCCAAATTTAATATATATTTAAATGAACTAAATCTTGTTGGTTAGAACATAAGAGTAAATTCTCTGAAAACACAATATACTCTTAGAACAAATAGCATAAATATTTGCATTGAAGTATACTTCGTCCAAATGAACATTGTTATTGTTGTAAGGAATAAATCTATGCAATCATAGTGAAAAAGTCTGTAGATTCAAAATAAAATCCCTTATACGTTTGGTATAATAAATTTACTATACAAAATTATTAAATGTTTTATACTGAAAACATGAAATATCAATTTGAAATTACCATAATATTAAAACATTTGAAACGAATTTTACCCCACCATTTATTGCACTAAAACTCATCTGTCATTGGTTCTTTCTTAGGAGGATTTAAGGGGTTTTGCATATACATACGCCTTACTTGGCGTTGCTTTTTGATTGACCAGCGAACAGTGTTGTTGTTTGCGAGTGTAAGTAAATCTAAATGGATACCCCAGCCGTTTCACATCTACTTAGAGAATAGGGTGTAATAGGGCTGATGCATAGATGCTACTATTGAAATACTTGAAGGTAAGTACGTACGTGTTATCTAATATTAAAGGATTACTGGTTTAAAAAACTTTGAAATAATACTTAGAGTCAGCGCTATTGTGTCGATAATATATGAACATGGTAGGTGTGTACATTAACAAACATATGTAGGTATTTACTAGTTATTAGTTTTCAGTAGGTAATACCAGCAAATTATTATACTGATTATATCAGTAACCAATACCGCCTAGATACCAGGCCCAGGCCTATTGAGTGGGAATTATCCCAAGAACACTGGTCGCAACGAACGGATACACATAACGTCTATACCTCGATGCATCAATATCCCGCGGGCACTCCTTGAGTACCCCGATACGCCACCTTATCCTAAACATTGTAAAACTATAAAGTATGACAGTAAATTTATTTAATTACATAGTGTTCCTTTATTTATTAATTTTCCCCTACCGAGGTTTTTTTTGGTGTTACAGACACAAAATTAGTAGGTAATTATTACCCCTGAATAGTAGAAATGCTTAGATTAAGCAGGCAAGTATTATCAGTTCAATATACTTATATTTTGGAAGCAAATACTTCAAATAATACTTTCATATACTTCTATCAAATATACATAAATTATTAAGGCATAAATATGAAAGTTTCCAGTTGAGAAAATCTATTTACTCAAATCTGAAATAACTATTTCTGTGGTGAAAATATTATATGTTCATAATGATTTTAGTATATTGATTACATTTGAACTAAATAATTGTTTCGTCTAAACAAATTCACGGGTTTGGAAAACTGAACAAATTTTATTCTTAATATAAATACATCATCTCTTTGCTTATATAGGAAGTTATGTTATATTCAATGTGATGCGTTTATGTTCAAATTGAGTAATTATTTTTTTGTGTGTAGGGTGTATTTGAGACAAACCAACGCATACGGGAAACATCAGAATGACTTATTCCTTTTCAATAAAATACAATTATTGACGTGTTGTATGAAGTGTAATAGTGTTGAACTAAAGGCAGCGAATAAACTTAGTAACAGTTATTTCAATTTAAAGCTTAATAGGAGTAGTGACGTAAACGTTCAAAAGCTTACTTCCGATATGGATACCTTCAAATCAATTTTTCAACTTCTACACCAGTTGGTTATTCTTAAAGTTTTTTGAAAGAATTTTTGTATATTAAACTGTGTAAACTTTTACTTAATGTTTATATCGCGAATGTTCTGTTATTTATTATTATAATTAAGTGTTGATTCAACTGTTTTTGCTTATTAAGCATAACTTACCCTCCGCGGTGTCTCTTAGGTAATCATATCTGACAGCTAACGCCTCATATTTGCCTTGCAATTCAAGACGTTCTTCGTCCTCCTCAGTTTGTGTTCCTTTATCAGCAATTTTGATGTATTCCTTGACAACAAAATATGGCCTATATTGATTCTCCTGCAAGCGAAAATTGTGATCACAATTTTTTCGTTTCACTATCCGCTATTGTGTCTTCCGAATTATTTTAAAAATTAAATGAAAAATATTTACGGATAATATTCCAGATCTCGGTGACCCAGGGTAGTAATCGACCAAAAATCCTTCTCTGATAACGTTCAGGTTTCTTTCGAGATAACTAAGAGTATCTGAAGCAAATATCAAAAAAATATATTAAATGTCAGTATGTTGGTTTTATTGGATGCATATTTACTTACCAGATATCTCGGCCACGACACCATGACATCTGCAAACGTCGCAGATGATGTAAACGTGCGCATACTTCCTCAAACATTTTTCAGGGTCACCTGCAATCTTGCTGCGGTGATAAATTTTAAATTTTAAACCGGGTTCTGCTTCTTCATGGAATACTGCCACATATAAATTTTCAGAGGTTAAATCGACTACCTTACTTGCCATGACTAAAAGGAAATACATATTAAAAATATTAAATAAAGATTGAAATTAAACATAAATTCTGGATATAACTCTGATAAATTAATAGTACACTTGCAACATATCACAAGAATCAAGTCAACAGCTAATTTACTATTATTTATTATATTTAATACCAATTTACTATATATGGTATGTGATAGAGTTTACGACAGGAAAGGAAGCTTTATTATTAGTTTTAGTTGCTTATTCTTTGTGAAAAAATGTGGATGTAATAATAAAAGTAATCTATAGAAGCGTTGAAATAAAAAAAAAAATTTGTAAACCAAAATTAAACCTAAATACAAATTTTTAAATAAAAATTTTGAATTTCATTGTTCTTATTTTAATCCAATCAAAACAAAAACTGGAAGTGTGTATGATAAACTATATTAGGTGTTTTCTATTTACCGTCTGGCTCACCTCAGTTCAGTTTTGTGCTTTAAGCTACGAGTTACTTACTACAACTGATGCGTTACATCAGTCAACAGCATCAGGCGACAAAATGAGTTTGACATGAGCAGTTCGTAACTTACCGCACAAAACTGAAGTGAGGTGAGTCAACCGGTCAATGCAAAGCAGTTATTGCATGATGTTAATATTGATTTGATAAACGACATTGTGTTGTATGTAGTTTTGTTTTATTGTTTCATTCCCAGTAATTTTTTTGCTAGTTATTTTATATGTATAACTGTAAACAATTTTATTGTTAATACGTCTGGCCCTGCCTTGCATTTAGATATTTCAACTATTTATTATTTTGTCAACTGTCATTGCAATTACTTATTGTAATTTTATATCTTGTATCATTTTATCTGTATATATTTTAGTGCCTCCTGAAGATGTTATAAAATAATAACGGAATATCGTGGTATTTATTTAGTTTGATTTGACAGTCCGAATACCCGAATATTACTCTAATTGTGTATATTGGAAATTTACTTGTTTTATTAAAAAATCAAAATAAGAATTAGGTATCGTTGAATTTGTTATTTATTAGCTTTGTAACGTTTCGGGACTAAAAATAATTATTCTGTTCCTTCTCCAGGCAGTTGCCTAGTAGATATTAATAAAAGAAAATGGTTTCATGATCACAGGCGAAAAACATTATGATTAATTCTGGCATATCTTAGTCGTGTTGAATAAATAAAAAAAATTATAAAATTTATAAAAATAAAAGAGACAATTAACAACATTTTAAAAGGTCGAAAATGAGGCTTGGAACAACCTTATACACAGGTATTCCACGTCAGTGGTTCATTAAAAGTTTATGATGTTCTATTATTTACTTATATTTGAGATTTTGGCACCATTATGTTCGATTGGAACTATAAATGTGAAATACTTAACCAAAATATCACTTCCGGTTGACCGGAAATGGACGTCAACTTTATTATTCTAAATAGAATGAATTAATAATTTTTTGTTCATTTTTAGATTCTACGATTATAAATACGTTTTTCATTAGCTATTCCTATAGCTATATGTTGCCGTTTTTGAGTTATTTAAGTTTTCCTTTTTTTTTTTAATCATAATCATTGCATCATTGAGAAATTAATATCTCGGTTAATACCGCAAGTAGAGACTCCAAATTTGCTATGTTATGAATGTAGGTATAACTCTAAGAAATGGTGCACACATTTCACATTCTAATATACAGGATGTTCAAAAATGAGCAACAAAGTGACAATTTTCAAATGCAGAAAACTCATTTTTTTTTAAATAGCACACCCTGTATTTTAATTCGAAATGAGGAAGTAAATATCATCCCTTATCACTTTATGTCAGCATTCCCTATACCTATCTTTAATAGATTTTGAGAGATTTAATGAACTGCTTACGTGGAATACCTGTATATTAAACAAAGTCTACTTATTGATGAATAATTTATTTCCACATCAAATGCAGTAATTTAAAAATATGCTAGATTCAAAAAATTTAATTTTCTAAGGTTAAAAGTTGCCACATGGGCGATCAATTTATGAATGCTCAGTATAAAATTTTGTGGTTCTTTTGAGAGAATTTGTTATGAACTACTATGTCTCTTATGCCATTGTAATTTGGAGTCATTATTTCTAATGGCCTGTGAAAACGAAATATTACCGAAAACGATTTAAACGATTGAATATAGAGATATGAACTTTATAATAAGAATTATATTAAAACAAACCTTAATATTCATTGAGGTGAGAAAAAATCATGTTTAATGTAGGAATGTAGGAAGCTTGCTGCCGATTCCCAGTTTTTTGTCACATTTAGTCTAAAATGTCGCAAGATAAAGAAAGTGGGCCAGTAGTCTAAAACTTCTATACATTTTAAGACCTTTCATATTTCTATGTTCACTACTTCACCTAATCACAATAAAATTTATAACAATACAAAAATTTATGCATTTATAATCTTTACCGATGATTGAATAAAATAATTGTTTTATTTTGTTTTTGCAGTTACTGAAAATCTAATAAAATGTTGCTTGAGCGTTGTCTACCCATAACAGAGGACTCACCGACTTCAGTGCCACCTAGAATTCCTTCAATTAACGTATCTGCTATACTTATTCTATTCTGTGTAGAAAGATATGTAATTTACTTGAGTAAATTTTTAATTTTATTTTTAAATTCTATACATATATATTCTGTGAGTTCTCAAACTGTACGCCTACATAATTAAACATACTGTTCGTAAAACAAGATTTATTATCATTAAAAAAATGGTAGTAATGTGGAATGAGCTATCTTTAAGCTTTCAGAAGTTATTGAAGCTGCGACAAATAAAACTAAAGAAAAAATTCAGTTATAATGATTGAAATTGAGAATGCAACCACGATTTTTATGGTTATTTAAATTCTATGTACTGATTCGCCTAGAATTTAAAGTTTGTGACAAAAAAGTAAAAATACTACCAAAAAGTTTTGTATTGCAAAGGTTTGGCAGCAGCATTATTAAAGCACAGAGATGGGTATATAATGAACGGGCTTTTATAGCAAATTCTTATTAAAAAACTACCAAAATCTAGTAGTTTACATCAATAAAACATACTTTATAATAAAAATATTTAAAATATACAATTGGATTATTTTTTAATTATTGTCCCACAAGCACATCCTTTAGGACATCAATATATCGGACACATTTAAATGTAAAAAGATCATTTAATAAACTATTTATGTATCTTTATTTTAATTATGTTCACTTATTTAAAAGTGTTTAAAAAAATAGTTAGAGTTTAATGTCGCATTGCGCTGAGATACGTTAGTTGGTCGCTTTGTTGCAGTAAAATTTCTTTTCAAGGTCTACACGTTTGCGTAAAATCTATCTAAATCTACTGTCTGGCTTTTCACCTATGCTGTCACATTGAAAAAGTGACAAAGATCTATCGCTTCAATTTCTCTTTTGGTTTACAATTTTTTTCTTTGCATAATGCGGAATGTTTCAAAGCAAATGCATATATTTTACTATCTGTATCTTAGCATAAACGGCATTTGGTAAACGTCGAATAAAAACTACGCGGTGATTTAAAATAAACACGAGAAAATAAGAAAAATAAAGATTGATTGAAGTTAGAAACGAGGTATATAAATATACCAGATTTTAACGCAAACACAAAAGTTAGAAATTTGAATTTATATCATTCTGTTTTTTATATATTGCGAAGTAATATGTAAGTTAGATTACGTGTCATTCGTACGACGAAGTTGGTAATCAGATTAAATGTCATGTCAGAGTTCTAGTGGAATTTTATTTGAAATAAATGTATGAAGAAAAATTACATTATAATCCGCACAAAAAGAAATATTACTTAAGGTAGCATGTCACTAAAAAAGCAGTTAAAAAGGACAATTGAACATACGCGCATAATAAAACTAAAGAAAAGACCTACTTGCTTGCCGTTGGATATTTCCACAAATTTTCACTACGAATTTGACAGATAAAGTTGATGGTGATATCACGAGCTCTGATATGGTATTCTATCTTTCCTGAAAATCAAATTCGTTTCTTATAGATACTGGCTAATTAGACATAACCCCTCTCCTCCAGATGTATATTTTACAAACATGTGAGGAACTAACGGTTATCCCTTTCCAGCATCTTACTAGTAGAGGGCTAGAAAAGGACGACCGCGCTGTGCTTTATGCTAGGGGTTGATCGGCAACCAGTTTTATCCCCGCAACAGCTCTTTGTGTTCCCAGAAAAAGAGCTTATACCTGCAAAACTAAATGCCTTACCGCCCGTTTATAACGGTGTACCGAACACATACCTTACGTTTGCACGTAATGTATGACGCCAGATATAACCCTAAGAACAATTTTTTTAATTAAAAAAAAAAAAGTTTTAAATGAATTATTTATTTATAACGCGTTATCGGTTTCACTTATACGTATTTAAAGTATATGTGAATGATTTTAAGGGAACACATATGAGCTTAAACAGGGGCCAATATGAATCCTACTAGACTAAGCCTAAAATACTTACGTGGTAGAAAAGCGATGGTCGGATGGTAAGCTCGATGTAATAAGCCTCGGTGTTAGATTTATGAAGTGGTTTTAATACAACGATAGAACCCGGAAAAAATATTAATTTTGTTAAGAAACAAACTGAGGCTGCTTAGAGTGGCAAACGAAATGGGCCGAGTAAAATTGAGTACACCTATTTATTGGCGCTTGACCACATGTTCTCGATGTGATAAAAAGTATTCAATTTTTGTATAGTTGAAAAGAAAAATTGTGGCAATGCCAGAAACCTTAAACGATTTGTTTATACAGAATATACAGATAATTTAAGTATAATTTTAAAATATAACACAAAATAAAGTTTGTGTTGTCCTTCAAACAATATTTACTTTATATTTTATTTCTTTTTATTTTTATCTATTGGAAGACAAACTTTTTTAATGTAAATTTAATATTTAGTAATAAACAAATAAAGTGAGGGAAAAATGCACGAATGTTACGTAAACCGTGGTGATTTATGTTTATATACTTGATTAATATTTTTCGTAGCCATCGTAAAGTTATCTTTCTTTTTAAATACGTTTAGTGGGATATTGGCTGGATGATAAATCTTGTAAAACGTTTCGACAATTTTAATAAGTCTTTTTCAATTACTAGAAATAATTATAACAAGAAACAATTTTCTTATATAACGAAATCTAATCTGTTGTGATATATTGTCTTGATTATTAATTGTTTTAAAGTTTTTCACAACATTGCGTTGTTATGTTAAATTAGTAATGAAAACGTCACAACATATTAAAATTTTAGCGTAAATAAAATAGAATTGTATATGGGACAACAACAATAACATATAAAAGTTTATAAGTATTTGAATTCAATTGGGAGATACAACACCTATTTTTTTTTTAAGAATCATTTTAAAGTATTGAGGAAATTTTTTAAAATGTTAAACGATAAAGATATACAAGGATTGATCGGAAAATTATAGTACCGACGTATAGATTTTTGGAAGGAAGGCAATGTTAGTACGGTAATTTATACTATTTTTATCTTTTTTTATATAAATTATTTTCAAAATCTTTCTAGTATAATAGTCTTTTTCTTTAGCTAGAATTTTAGTGTTGTTAACGTGAATATATGACGATGATTATCTTCATATTTTTTTAAAGCTGTTAAATTTGTAGAAGATTTATGATTTTGGATACGATTTTTAAGATATCGATTTGTTTGTCCAATAATTATATAGGGAGACAAAAAGAAAAGCTCGCTTGATTGATGCCTCAACTGACATCACAGCAAATGGTTTGAATAACTACTTCTGCACCATTGGAGAAGAAATAGCTAACAGTGTGCAATATTCAACTCCCGCAACAGACCTCATACATAAGTTAAAATTGAAAAATGTCCATTCCTTCTTCTTCACTCCGATCATGGCTGGTAAGGTAGAGCATACTTAAACATAAACACACTCCAGATCTATACAACTTATCTACGTCATTACTCAATCACATCCGGAATGAAATTAAGCTCTTGTTGTAGTTTTTAATCTGTGTGTGGAGCAGCGCGTATTTCCAACGCAGTTAAAACTCCCAAAAGTTGTGGCCGACAAGAATCTTCTTGACAATTATCGTCCAATCAGTATTCTGCCTGCCATATCAAAAATCTTTGAGCAAGCGATCGCAAACCGAATTATAACGTAGTTTAAGAAGAATAATTCTTTTACGGATAAACAGTATTGCTATCGCGGAGATTGCTCTATTATAACTGGTATCCTGGATCGTGGCGGTAGTAAATTGCATTAAGAGGAAGTTTGACACTTGCGAGTACTTACATATTGGCTTGTTCGACTTGTCAAATGCCTTTGACTCGGTAACTCCTGAAATAATGGTCTGTAAGCTAATATATTGCGGCGTATATCCACAATATGGAACAACACATCATCGCACACATATGACATGAAATACGGTGTACCATAAGGGTCTATTATTGGTCCCTTGATGATCTGTCTGCAAATGTCCAATGCGCGGAAATGTGCCTCTATGCTGATGCACATTTCGTCGTTCACAATTGGCTGATATATGTCGTAATGCTTTCTTTTAAAATGTTGCTAACAATCGAAGCACATCAATTCGCCGAGTAGCTCGGGAAACTAGAATTCCAAAATCCACTGTCTCCAAAATCTTGAAGAAAAACAAATATCGCCCATACAAACCAATAACTTTACAAGCTTTAATCGATAATAACTATCACCCAACGACGACGAAACACTATCACACTATCATTATTGGTCTACTGAGAATCCACACTTGGTAAATCGAAGAAGTTTCCAAATTCGATTTGGGTTTAATCTCTGGTGCGGTTCAAATGGTATGAAATTTTGTTTAAATTTTGTTTCCTTTTTCTGATTTCCTTTTCCGTTTTAGATAATCGAGTAGTAGGTTCTTTTATCTATGATTATAATTTAACTGGTAACAGATACTTGGAGCTACTAACGAACGAGATAATGCCTACTTTGAGAAAAATTATTAATCCTGACGACATGCAAAACATCTGGTTCCAGCAGGATAGTTGTCCGGCCCACGGCATTTCTCCAAATGAGAAAATACCGTGGTGAGATATTATCTAATACTTATAACTAAATATAATGAAAACTGTTCAAGCTACTAATGATAATAATGTAATCATAACAATTAGAAGTAAAGAATACAACACAAAAATGAAATAATCAACTTTTCTTAATAATTAAACGTGAACAAGATTTAAGATCAGTGCGTTTTTGACAGTTTCAAACAACACACTATTTGTTTTGACTTAAAGTGAAAGAAGCCTACTATAAATTTTACATATCTTTGGCATCAATTAAAAACCACAATAAGTTCTTTATTACTCGTTTGAAGACAGTATTGTATTAAAATTCATTATAAATTAAAATATCTTTCATTTCCCTAACAATATATAGGATGTTCAATTTAAAAAAATATAAGATAAAAATTAGAAATATAGATTCGCATAATGTACAGTAAAAATGTGTTGTTTTATCTCTATTGATTTTTAACTCTGCATATTTTTCTTGAAGTCAAATATTGCGGCAAAACACTTGAAAGTTAGGATCATCCAAATCGCTGCCGTAACTGGCTGCGTTCAGGGAGTTACGGCGCTGGAAGCGATAACCGCCAGCGCTGTGGCCGGCGCTAGAACTCCCTGAACGGGTCATAAGAATAGCTTTTGCTGGCGCATGCTCTTTGCTTACTTATTTAGTGTGTTTGATAGCGGCGTTTACAGAATTGGACTATGTTGAAAGGTTAGGTTGCTTGCTCAAGCGTTTCTTTTAATTTATATCACAAAACTAAACGTTCGTGTTTAATCTTAGACAACAATATCTTGTTACACATATAAAGGGATAAGAAATTGTACACAATAGTTATTTTAATTACAAAACTATAGGAAATAAAAACAACCACCGTAATTAAAACTCTAAAATAAGTTTTATAGAGTAACATATTTTAAAGGTATCACTAATATCCTCGTTCACTCTTATAATATCTGTATTTATTAATCCAGGCGATTTCGTTGCTATTTAAGCGTAAATTATAGATAAATATAATCTCATCGGCAAATATTCAAATAAATATCCAGGAAAAAAGCATTAATCGTGAATTTTTATATGTGTTCGTAAACTATTGAATTGATAATTTTACAAAATGTCCATATAATAAAATAATTTGCCTTGATCGATCTAAAAATTGTAGTTTCTGTATTTATAATATTTATATTAACCTCTCTGCGACTTATATTGTTTTCATTTCACTTTATTCATCATCACTTTAATAAAAAAGCTATAAAAAGTTAGTATTACCACAATTACTTAACGATTTTATCTAGTTCACACGCTTTACAAATTCATATTTGAATGTTTGCCGGTCATCTCCACTTTCCACTGGATGATCTAGCGGTCGGCCATATTGCCTAGCGAAAATATTTTTCGCTAGAAAAGATGGCGACCGCTAGCTCCAGCGCTGGATCTAGCGGCCGCGTTCAGGACGCCGCTCGATCTAGCGGAGCTCAGGCAGCGCCGCGCCGTAACTCCCTGAACGCACGCACTGTCATTTTCAACACTATCACCACAGCTAGTAGACACGTTCAGTTACGTATCTTTATATGTTATCAGCCAACACTCATGACAAAAAACTAGATATTCAAAACTCTCGCAAAATACTCAATAAAACAATTTAACTTTTATGAACATAATTTTCTTTTGCCTAAATCTAAGTATACGTGGCCTGCCAACTATGTTTTGACTCGCTAGTTAACTTTAACTTCTTATAACTCGACAAAACTTGTATGAAAATCGAATCGTCCTGGGAATAGGTCACTACATACTCATTATAGCGCATTATAGGATAACATTGTCTACATCACACATGACAAATTCGAAATACAATTCTAATATTTTATCGAGTATAGTACTTAGTAGTCGTCATCGTATCCGATGAATTACGAAATATTGATTGTTTATAGTTTATTTGTAGGTGTATATTTTGTTATAAGAACATATTTATGACGATATGTATAGAGATATAGAGTTCACAGGTTTTAATATAGTTTGTGGTAAATAATTGATACATATGCACATATCCATAATTGGTTTTTATTTTTTCTAACTATGTTGCACCAATTCGATCCTTTTGTAACTTTAACATGTAACAGCTAACCAATGAACAAATAAGATATATTTTTTTGGTAAATTTCTTTTGGGGGTTAGTATAAAAAAAATCACTCCCAAAAAATATACTTCTCGTTTTTTACAGTTTCCAGCGTCACAAAAATTCTGAAAAGATTATATTATAAAGAGTTTATGGCTAGTCAAGTACAGATTCAATTTCATAGATATCTTCAATAGGTACTGACAAAAAAAATTACGTTAAGGATTGTCACCCCCATTTTTCTCTTACAATAGGAGTTAGGGATGTAAGATTAATTGTATGGCTATGCGAGTGCAGTTTTCATATGCTTAACAGGCTAGACCCTTTCGTTATTAACGTGAAGATAGGCAATGCAGCAATTGCCGATCTAAAGCTGCAATATCTATCTATGAAGGATAACAATAATTGTAGGATGACTTTAAGCCACTATGCATGCGTTAATTAACTAACCCTAATTAATTATTAGGTCACATTAAAAATGTATGTAACACTCGGTTGATATTAGCATACATATGTTTCACCTATTTTGGCCTAATGCATAGGGGGATCACAATAGATCTGAGAAGGTCGCGGTGAAACAGGGCCATAGACCACTCCAATCCTAATCTAATCTAGCCTAAAGGCGCGGGGCCACTGCACGCGAAGCGAAGCTAAGCTCAGCGTAACTAATTTCCTTGAAAATTAGCTCCCATGTAATCATACACGGACGCGGCAACTAAAGTTAAGCGAAGCGGAGTTAGGCTAGCGAAGATATAAAACATAATTAATTTTCGTTTGGTTTAGCTCTGTTCTGATTCGAGCGAATTCAGCGCTGGTGCAGTTTAGTTTCAAATGCGCACTTGTCGTAACTTGTGTCGTCAAAATTACATGCTGGAAAAGAAACAAACTAACATAAATCGCACACACACCGCTTTTAATGGCCGCGGTCCATTCGTTTCTTCTAGCTTAGTTTATCTTAATTTCGTTTCTCTTAGCGTCGCTACTATCTTTATCCAAAGGAGATAAATAAAAGTATCCACTGCACGCGAAGCGAAGCTAAGCTCAGCGTAACTAATTATTTGCTTGAAAATTAGCTCCCATGTAATCTCCCCTCCCGCCTTAAAGGCGCGGGGCCACTGCGCGCGAAGAGAAGCTAAGCTCAGCGAAACTAATTTTCTTGAAAATAGTTCCCATGTAATCATACGCGCATCTTCGCTAGCCTAACTTCGCTTCGCTTAGCTTTAGTTGCCGCGTCCGCGTAAGATTACATGGGAGCTAATTTTCAAGGAAATTAGTTTCGCTGAGCTTAGCTTCGCTTCGCGTGCAGTGGCCCCGCGCCTTAATGCATTATACGGTCCGGTAGCACTGAAGATTCTTCTTGGTAAGGTGGAACATATGTATGCTAATATCAACTGAGTGTTATACACATTTAATGTGAAGTAATTAAATGCTCTTGATACACAGATAATTAATCGTAGATAGATTTATTCCTCGCTAACCGATAGTACTTTTATTTTTAAGATACTTTTATTTATCTCCTTTGGATAAAGATAGTAGTTAAATTATCCTTATCTGCTAGATATACCTACATTTTTTCTCAACTCTGCTATACAACATAACCCGTTGGTTTATAATACTATAAATTATATTTCAAAAGTTATCACATGAATGAAACAAATATAATAATTTTATATTTTATTGTCAAAATGGAATGAACGCCTACATATATTTTAGTATATCTAATAGTAAACATTTAAAAACTAAAATAAGATAAACATTTTGAGGGTCATTAACAAGCTATGACTACAGTTGTTCTAACATAAAATATATGTTCTAATAGATGTGTAATATTAGCTATCACAAATATTTGTAATCATATCTTTTTTGGATTATCTACCCTAAGAGTAAATGTCGTATTTATACATACGAAACTAGAGTACAACTAGATTTTTTTTATACATTTTATCACATTGTTTATCAGGTTTTTTCGTTATAATATATACATATATATGTAACATACTGCACGAATCTCGATGATACATTGCTACATGTATCATCATCTATGATTTTTTGTTTGTAGTAGATATACTTCGTGCGGTATATTATATTATAAGAACGATAGTAGAAGCAACATATTATATACTGTTAAGTCTAAAATATTGCGAGCAGTAATTGCAAACTAGGAAATATGCATTATATAGTCAAACAATCGCAAGGTCCTTGTTTAGATCTATATTTCTTACAGTTATTTAAACGTGTTGAGCTACAACCGGATGATTGACAGATGGCGCAAGGCGTAGATTTTACATTGATATCGTGCGCCATCTATCAATCATCCGGTTGTAGCTTAACATGGTTGAATATGTAGCTGTGTGAAATGTGTAGACAAGGGCAGAGTGCTCGATTAACTAAAATCTAAAAACGTAAATTCTCAAATTGTATCTCGCAGCTAAGTTTTGGTATTTATAGCTATTACACAATATTTAACACTACAGCAATTACATAAAGCAAAATTCAAATGGTTATCTACTATTAATATAATCTACACGAGATTTTAGAATGAGAAATCAATATATTTTTCATTTCTAAAAGCAATAAAATATCTGATAATTACTTTACAATATCATTAATTTTTACATCACAAGTACGGGATCTCTGAGCTAACAGCTATGTATAGTACGTAAATAATGGAAGAATTTTAGAATCAGAAAATATTTTGTAATTATTAAATTACTGTGTAGGACTTTTTACTACACCCGTAAGTAGAAGCTCTGTTCGTTGTACGATGTTGCTTTATTTTTGGTTTAGTATACACTGGAGTGGTTACATTATAAGGAACTTTAGTGAATATTATCTATAATGTGAAATAAAGTGCAAATTTACCTATAAGTACCAAAAAATAACTGGAAGATACAAAGAAGAATTATGAGTATCTAATAAGTACCAAAATTGGAAAATAAAAATAAAAAATATATATCTTATCAAATTGAATAATAAAATCAGGTGTATGGAAGATTCTTCAATGTCTATGTATCTTCTCCTTCTTTATGTGCATGTCTGTTTTGTATAACAATAGTAGACATACATACGTAGGTTAGATGAATTAATACGTTTACTCCGGCTTTGGTTTCTGGGTTTCTGCAGGTTCAGAATTTTTCCTTGTCCTTTTCCATACGCTTTCTAAACATTTTGTTTTCATCAGCGCACTTGGTTGTAATGGCACTTCGTACGAGAGATGAGGATACTCCACATTTCTTGCTCACAGTGGCGACTATGTCTGCTACTATGGTAGGATCCAGTCTGTAACAAAATCGAAATAATATTGATTATTGAATACTAAAGGAAAACAAAACTTAATACTCGAAGAAAAACTGCAGAACTAAATTTTTCTTAATTTTGGGAAATCAATAAAATAAGTCTTAAAACAGGAAAGGAGTGTGACAATATTTAAAAAGAAAATAAAATCGATGTTAATCGAAAACAGTATTTATTCTGTTTCGGAATTTTTAAAACTATTAGGGGGTCCTTGTTCTTAAAGACTACCCAGTTTTATGTTTTGCTGTTTGTTAACCATGTTAATTATATTAAATATTTGTATTATGTCTTTTATTCTTGTACATATTTACATTGCATTTTTACCTATATTTATATTATTTGTGTCGTATTGACGTATTGTACCTGTATGAGCTAAGCAATAAAATGATCTATCTATCTATCTATCTATCTATGTTTAGATTTAGTTGATTGTACCTATCTGAGGAAGCCGCTGTGTGGTGAAACAGCTGTCATAGTTAAAACTAATAAAGTGTAAATCATATAACGTAGTTGATGTGTATTTAATTAAAAGAAAAATTAAGCATTTTTTTACGAAAAAAAAATGGAAAAATATAAGTTCGTCTTTTTAACGGACTTTAAATATCCATTTCTGAAAATTGTAATCAAGTTTCACAAGTCAATACATCATTTCTCTCTAAACGTGGAAGAAAAAGAAAAAAAATTATTTCATGAATTCTGTGAGGATGAGAGGCTGGCAGATGTTGAACATCATTCCAAGATTGATTATTATTCCGCTTTGACAATTATAATAAATATAATAAAAAAAAATATATTTAACGGTATGAAAAGTGTCGTAGAAAAATTCGAATTTTATCAAAAGCCATCAGAAATTTTGGTTAAGGATATTTCGTCTCATTTGCTTCTCAGCTTCTATTTTTCCGTGCCTGTGATCAGTACTATATTCTTCATAAACTACATTCCATCTCAACTGTGACTTTTGGCAAAATTATTAATTGTTGAAAATAATGTTTTAAGTTTTCCAGAAGTAGTTAGTAGTCTTGTTATTTCTCTGACTTTTTCTGTAGCAGAGGTAAGTGTGGAAAGAACGTTTTCTAAGTTAAAATTAATAAAAAAAACTATTTAAGAAGAAATTGATTGAAAATGAATAAACATGAGTAATAGACATTGAGGAACTAACTAATTGCTTCTTTTGCTGAAAAAAGGTACGACGAGAAAAAACAAATGTAATTGTGAACACCTAAATATTTTATAATTTTTTGTTATTAAGAGCAGCGAAGGGGCCTATTCATAAGATTAGCACCGGGACCAATTCACACAAAGTTCCACCTCTGACAATCCTCCTAGAGAAATCACCTAACATTTCTCTTCTTGATTTATTACAGTACTGTTGTATTTGTGAGAAATATTGAAATCATTTCTTTACTATATTTCCAGTTTGGTAACTCTCGTATAATGGATTAATGTTAAGTGTAATTACAAAATGAGTGCAATTAAAGGAAGTACATCAAATGCATCAAATTGGATATTTGCAAATAACCTTAATAACATTAAAGATACTCACTTTTCTTTGCGTTGCTTGGGGGTTCCTATAAATGCCGGACTCGGCTTTCCAGTCAGTGAGTGGCTGGCCAAAATTGATCTGTCAAACAATGCCATCAATAGTTTTCTCGTAGCTGCAGAATAACTACTCCAATTTATACTGTCGTATACTGTGCGAGAAACAGCAGTTCCACCAGATCCAAGGGCCACCTGCAATAGAATACGTGGGCATGAAATCTATTCTGAAATATTTTTCAACGAAAAATTACGTTTTGACCTTGTGGCTCAATTTTTTTACTCGCATCCAGCAATGATGTGGCTGATTATATCTCGTGTCTCATAGTATGCTGTAGAATTTAGAAAGTGGCAAATCTAGGTTTTAATTAAGATTATCGTTGCAATACTCTTATAAGCGAAAAACTGTGGTGGAAGTGTATTATTAAATTTCATAGTAATTGTTCTAGTTCGTTTTGCAAAGCATCTGTATTTGTGCATTTTAATACACGAATCATTAATGAAAGTAAGAGTTAGTAAAAAAAGTGAAACCACTTTTAGTCGTATTTGTCTAAAAAAAACACACATCCACCTCAGGAGATACCTGGAATAGTTTTGAGTACTCTGGATAAGAAAGTCGTATGTATGAAAAGTCTTTATTGCCATGACACACCGTGATGTAATACAAAATTAATCCTTTACATCATATTTGTGAATATTTCTGATGTAACCCATTGTAGGAAAGATCCTCTGCACAAAATTGAAACAGGATCATTAGTAAGTATATTGAGAACTTCGAAACACAGTTTCAAGTACATAGAAAGCGTATCATACGTATCGTTATTTCTAAATTATAAACAACAGTTTTGTTATTATGGCTAACTTTGCTGTGATTTGGGTTAGAAAATAAAAATTTCCTAGATATTTTGTAAAATCAGTCATTTTACATGCTTCGTACAATTTTGCAAATCAAATGCAATTAAAAACTTAAAATTAGCCCATAATAGATTTTCTTTATTTCTGGATTGGACTATTTGAGATATGATTCTGATACGGTTTTTAGATGGTGATTTAAAATGTTTAGATAGATCTCGTAGGACAACGTTTCCAAAACTTTTTCTGATTAGGGACTGGCATTGTCTGTATATTTGGGGGTCACCCAATTTTCTTATCTAACGAAATATATATATCCTCGTTTAGATGTATATTTCTTCTCAACCTGTGGCTAAAAAGTAGTATGGGTACCTATAGCAAAAAAAAAAAAATAAATGTGGTTCATATACCGGGTGAGTCAATAGTCCGATATTGGCTTTAACATCTCCCATAAAATATTGTTCAATGTGGCATCCTGCATGACGGAAAGAAGTGGACGTTCTAAAAATAGTTTCACGTTCACGGGGTGTATCAGTTTTCCAGGACCGTACTCAATTTAATGTTTTCAAATGAAATCATACTTTTTTTTAGGCATGTTTACTTGTTGTAACGAATGCTACAAATACATGTGTTCGTTTTAAATTTCGAATGCAAGGTTGCCAAGTTATTTAACTTTTTTCAAAAGCGCAAAATGAACACGCGCATTTTTTCAAAATGCGCGTGTTCATTTAACATTTTTTTTTCGGCATTATCATTGACAATTAAACTCTAAAATTTGCTGAGTAGCTTAGAAAAGCTTAGATCTTTCTTATGAATTGAATGTTATTTGGTAAAATTATACAGGATGGTCTCCAGAAGCAATCAATTTATTTGATATTTAAACAAGTTTTTACTTTGTTATTTTAAATTGAACACCATATATAATTTTATTTCATCATATGCACTTTTTCATGATTTTTCATTTTTGTTAGCAGTAGGGTATATTTAAAATTTATACTTTCTGAGATAATTTGACATTTTTAGAAATTGTCCCACAAATAACATTTATTTATAAAAGGTATGCGGTGAAACTATTTTTTATGACATTACCAAACTGTCAAACACGCTGTGTTATTAGAATTTATTTAGTGTTAATTAAAATGAATTTCAATCACGTGGATCTTGTTGATATGGTATACGTTTTGGGTGAAGGAGAACGAAATTCTATGCTTGCTTTCCGAATTTACGGTCAACGATTTCCTAAAACCTAACCTAAAACCACCGCTCTAGTATTTGAAAGACTTGAACGTACAGGAGAAATTAAATACGAAACAAAAGAACGCGAGAAGCGTGTTACCTATCAAGAAAATGACTTTGCTATACTATTAAGCGTGGTGCAAAATCCTCATGCAAGCACACGTACAATAACTAATTATCTGGGCATCAGCCAAAACTTCAGTATCGAGAACTTTGCGAAAAAATTTCTCCATTTCATATTCAATTGTTTCAAGAACTTGATGCCGGTGATTTTCAAAAACGCTTAGAATTTGCGGAATGGGCCTTAGAAAAATCCCGGGGAAACCTATTTAAATCTGGGAAAATCAATTACCGATTTTATTAGAAGATATTGCACTCAATGTAAGGCAGATAATGTGGTTTTAACACGATGGTGCCCCA
This sequence comes from Protaetia brevitarsis, assembly GCA_004143645.1. Taxonomy (NCBI): domain Eukaryota; kingdom Metazoa; phylum Arthropoda; class Insecta; order Coleoptera; family Scarabaeidae; genus Protaetia; species Protaetia brevitarsis. The sequence continues at coordinate 285,010 of RXPK01000081.1, read as the reverse complement.
GCTCATTACAGCAGAGTAGTTAGAAGATATTTAGAAAGAAATTTCATGGATAGCTAGATAGACAGAGAAGGTACAGTAACTTCGCCACGACGGTCTCCAGAATTAACAAAATTAGGTTTCTATGGGGATATGTGAAAAAATTAGTTTACCAAGAACTACCAGCAACAAAAGCAAACATGATGAATCGGATTCGTGACGCATTTCGCACAATAAATTGCAACATGTTAATTTAAAGCGATTGCAAGTTTGTGTTGAACAAGAAGGGGGCTATATCGAACATTTAATGTAATTTCGTTTCTGTTATATGTTATTTAATTTTAGCCAGTGTACATATATCAATTCAACACAGTTTATTAAAAAAGGTGAGGTTCAAACTTAAGTTCAACCTAATTTTATGCCTAGAGCTTTTAATATTATTATAAAAGCTAACTGATTTAAGTATTTACTATCATTAGACAGGAAAAATTTAGCTGAATAAGTGAACACATTGGATCAGCACCTACCTGAATTTACGGTTATAGGGAGAAATGTTTTATTATTATTTTTAGAAGGGGTGTATGAAGCTTAAGTAATTTAATGCTTATCAGGCATACTTGCAGAACCAAAGAGAGAGTTGGATCTGCAGAACAAAGGTTACCGTCACCACTACCTTCGGGTTGATCACAGCGAGATTCGAACCAGCGATCTCTAGTATAGATTGGGGCAACAATAATAGATTGATCAGACATGATCCATTTTGTCAGTGATTAAGTGTATTGAAGTGTTTCTGGGCTCGCTGAATTTGAATTTGACATTCATTTTTGAAAACATTAAAACAATAATTTACGGAGAAAAAGAGAAAAACTAACAAACGTATCATAATAGTAATAATTAAGTCACATTGTACAATAACTATTTCCGGCATTTTTTGATTTGCACAATACAGATACTAAAGGTATCTGTACTGTATGTACAAGAGGAAACTCTAATTTTGAAGTCGGTTGATAGATTTTATGCTAACAAATGAAACCGACTTTGCATTTCATTTTGCCATTGGCTCTATCAATGCACAAAAGAACATTTATTTAGAAAGAGTTGGCAATATAAGCTCATATATCGAAAAATAAGACACCACGTCTATGATCAAGCTGTACAGGAAATATACAGCAATAGCATTCAATTTATATTACAAAATATTTGTCGGTTTTGTTTCTAATTTGGTAGTAAATTACATGAAGAAGGTTTCTTTTCGAATGGGAATAACAAAAATAGTAATAAAATACATGTTTAACCCAATGAAAGGTTTTTCTTAATTTAAGTTTTATTATAACGTCTTATAATCAAGTTTTATTTATACGATTTTTAATTATCCATATTATTTAATGTTGGAAACTGCTGTTGCATTGAATTAATCAAAATATCACACGTTCACGGTTGCAAATATTAATTCCTTTAATTAAACTATTTTTTACTACTTTATTGCATATATATTTTAATATTTTTAAGAAATAAACATTAAGTGAGGTGAGTAACCACAGCTGTCTACCAATAACCCAAATAGACTTCTTCCCGAGATGCATTTCTTTATATTGGGGTAAATATTCAGTCATAGTGGCATAGGATTTTAGTTAGCTGTTGGGGGATGCTAAGGCATGAATTATTATTATTATTATTATTATTATTATTATTATTATTATTATTATTATTATTATTATTATCTAGCTTTCTTAATCAATAACTTATAGCTAAGGTATCGATCGTGCAGAATATTCTTAATATTTGAAGAAAAAGTTGTGGATGTTCTTATAGTTTGCATATTTTCAAAGATAGTACGTTGAACGTAGATTAATATTTTCGGCGAGTACGTAATTTATCGCCATTTTGTGGAATGAGCGAAAACCTTCTAATGAAATTGTAGACTCGGACACTTTTTTTCAATGCCGGATTTGTAAATTATAGCGTAAAATGACTGATTTTCGAACATGCCTAGAGCAAATATCCATGCGAAAAAAAAAACAATTTTGTTGTTTCAAATCGATTTGAGCAGCCTATTCGGCAAAATTATTGGTTTACATGGCAAACCAATTTTAATTTCAGAAAAAAAAATGATTTGATTGATCTAATTTAGTTGTGATTACCAAAATTTTATTCTAAATCCTATATTAATTAGCTTAAAAATATGTTTTAAAATGTAAAAATATTTATTTTTACTTCAATGTAAATATTTAGTTGAATGAACAAACACTGCGTTAGTTTCAAATAAACTTTATAAGCAAATTATTAGATTGAATACAGGAATATTTTTGAATATTATTAAAATCAACCAATAATTGAGTAGCTATAAGCAGTGTGTATTAAGAAAAACATTTGGTCGAAAGCAGCAAAATGGTTTTTTTTTTTTGTGTACTTATATCTGTGCCACTAATTGTATTTTTTTTTTTTACATTCTGGTTATGTGACACACTCCAACTAATAAGAAAAAAGGTAAGTAAAAGTCTTAAGCTTACCATGTCCACATTTGTTCTAGAGCACTCTCCATTAGATTGCATGTTTCCATTCTGGATATTTCTTCTTGGAGAAGAATTTGGGCTTCCTTCTTCGATTTTCGGTACTTTATTTCGAGGCGAATCATCCGAATCACTCCGCGATGTACTGGGGCTTAAACTTCGTCTCCTAGTTGGCATTCGTCGTCTAATATCCTCCAAAGAGTTCTCAACACCACTACGAACATCTGTGAAGAAGAAATTGAATTGAAGTTAGTCCTGAATAGAGTATAATATTCTTAGTTGTCAAATAGCATTTGCACAAACACGCAAGTTGTATCTTGTTTCTTTACAGTTATTTTTGATTAATTCGTACACAATATAATATGCAGGGGACAATATTTACATTTTGCATTCAAGATTATATACAAATAGGTTATATGTCAGACAAACCAATCTATACGGGAAACATCAGATTGACTTACTCCTTTTCAATAAAATACAAATGATGTGTTATATGAAATATCACAGTGTTGAGATAAGGGCAGTGAATAAACTAAGAGTTATTAAAATTTAGACCTACGAGTAGTAGTAAACGTTCAAAAGCGTATTTCCGATATGAATAACTTCAAATTAATTTTTCTTTTCAAGAACAATATGATGTTACATTATTACACCATCGAATGCAAATTTTACACCGATTGGTTACTCTTCATACTTTTTGAAAGAGTTTCTATATATTAAACTTTAAATACTTTTACTCAATGTTCATATCGTGAATGTTCTACTATTTATTATGCTAGTAGCGTAAATCGTAATTAGGTGTTTATTCAACTATTTTTGTTTATTAAGCATAAGTTACCGTCAATGGTGCTTTTTAAATTAGCATATTTAAAAACCAATGCTTCATATTTGCCTTGCAATTCTGGAAGTTCTTTGTCCTCCTCAGTTTGGGTTTCTTTATCGGTGATCTTGATGAATTCCTTCACAACAAACGATTGCCTATTTTGAATCTTCTGCAACAGAAAATTGTGATTACATTTTTTTCGTTTCACTATCCGCTATTGTGTGTTCCATGTATTTTAAAAATTAAATCAAAAACACTTACGGATACTGTTCCAGGTCCGGGTAACCCATCGTGGTAATCGACCAAAAATTCTTCTCTGATAGCGTCCATCTTTCGTTTGAGGTAACTAACGTCATCTGAAGCAAATATCAAAAAAAAAAAATAAACGATATATCAGTATGCTGGTTTCACTGGATGCATATTTACTTACCAGATATCGCGGCCACAATACCATAACATCTGCAAACCCCGCAGATAATGCATACGCGGGCAAACTTCTTTAAACACTTTTTAGGGTCACCTGCAATCTTGCTGCGATGGTAAATTTCAAATTTTGAACCGGGATCTCCTTCTGCATAGTATATCACCACGTGTATATTTTCGGATGTTAAATCGAGTACTTTACTTGCCATGACTAAAAGAAAATAATACATATTTTTATTATCAATCTTGAAAAATGCATATATAATAGATGACTTCGTAAAGAGTTTAAAATAAACAGAGAAGCAGTATCCTATTCGTTTCGCTTTCTTCAAACTTATTTCTGAACTAGTGCTTAAAAATTACTTGATAAACTTTTGTACATCCAAAACTGAGATACAAATATATAGCAAACTTTTAAATTTTTGAATCATAAAGGTTTATTATAAAATTTTCGCTGTAACAATGCAATGAAATAAGTTTTGGGATATTATTTTAAAGATTAGTACATAACAAAGCGTCCGATAAAAATGTATATTTGACAAGTAGCGAGCCATGTATCTAAGGCCTACCTAATTTGGAAGATAAAAATAGTTTTATAATTAATCAAGAAAAAATGTATTAACCTATAAAGGTGTACAAATCAACGCAGCGATAATCATAAATCGGAGTCTTTCATAGAAATACCCAGTTTTTGTAAATTCATTAAATAAAAGCAATAAGAATAAAAATTCAGATTTTGTATTTAAGTTTAATTTTGTATTATAAACAACTTTCTTTACAAGCATTAGAACAAAGTTATATAACAGCACTTCTCTCTTGATGCATTTTTACGTTTTCGTAATTTACTAGCACCTTGTGCATTTGATTTCGATTTATTTTGCAAAGTTTTTTTAAAAAGCAAGATTTTTCACAAAGTAAAACTTTTCGTTATACAGACTATTCCACGTAAGCGATTCATTAAAAGTTTATGATGTTCTATTATTTACTTATACTGAAATTTCGACACCATTATTTGTTCGATTTGAACTATAAATGTGAAATACTGTAATCAAAAAAAATATCACTTCCGGTTGACCGACATTCCCGTATGATTACTCAAAGAATAACACATGAATTTGACAGTAATCCCATACAAAGCCAACTACAAACATTTAAAGATAGGGTTAGTTAGACTGTCTAACAAAAAGTTGTTCATATCTCAAAATCTATTAAATAGGTATAGGGAATGCTGATATGAAATGGTAGGGGATGATGTTTACTTTCTAATTTCGAATTAAAATACAGGGTGTTCTATTTTAAAAAATTGAGTTTTCTGCATTTGAAGATATAACTTTGTTGTTCAGTTCTGAACAGCCTATATGTTAAAATGTTAAGTGTGTACCATTTCATTAGAGTTATATTTCCATTCACAAAATAGCAAATTTGCGGTATCTACTTGTAGTATTAACCGATATATTAATTATATATAAGAGCATTATAAAGTTTTAACGAACCACATACGTGGAATATCCTGTATTATACCTATATACAGGGTTTTTTTTTCAAAGAAAAAGGAAATTTAAATTCTACGTACCGATCGCTATAGAAATTAAAGTTTGTGACAAAAGAATAAAAAATACTATAAATATTTTCTGCTGAAAACGTTTGACAGAAGCAGCTATAGTATTTTAAAGCACGGAGAAGGGAACATAATGAACAGGTTTTTGAAGTAAATTCTTATTAGAAAACACGAAAATCTAGTAGTCTCCACCAACTTACCTAATAACAAAAATATTTAAAATATGTAAATAGATTATTTTTTATTTATTATCTCGCAAGCACACCTTTAGAACATCAATAATTCAGAAATATTTTAGATGTAAAAAGATAATTTCAACTATTTACAAATCTCTGCTGATTTTAATAAAGTTCAGTTATTTAAGAACATATAAAAAATACTAGAGCTTAATGTTGCATCGCAGTGAGATATGTTAGTTAGTCGCTTTGTTACAGCAAAATTCTCTTTTCAAGGTCTGCACGTTTGCATAAAGTCCGTTTCCATGTTGGAAAAGTGACAAAGATCTATCGCTTCTATTTCTCTTTTGGTTTATGATTTTTTTTCTTCGCATAACATGGAATATTTTAAAACAAGTGAATTTAGTTAGTATTAGTATCTTGCATTAACGTGATTATAAATTCGTGGAATAAAAACTGGATCGTAGTTTAAAATAAACACGAGAAAAGAAGAAAAATAAAACAGTGATTGAAGTTAGAAACGAAAAGTACATTTTGCTACTACCAATTTTTAATGCAAACAGAAAAGTTAGAAATTTGAATTTATATCATTCCTTTTTTGCATATTGCAAAGTAATATGTAAGCTAGATTACGTGTCACTTGTATAATGCAGTTGGTAATCAGATCAAATGTCATGTTATATAGTTCCGGCGAAATTTTATTTGTAATAAATGTATTAAAAAAATTCAGCATAATTTGCACTTAAAAAAATGGATTGAATTAAGGTAGCATGTGACTAAGAAAGCAATAAAAAAGGGTAAGTTTACGCATAATAAAAATAAAAATTAAAACTTACCTGTTGGATTTTCCACAAGTTTTCACTACTAAGTTGACAGATGAAGTGAATGGTGCTACCACGAGGACTGATATGGTATTGGTACTCTTACCTTTCCTGAAAATCAAATTCTCTTCTTATAGATACCGCCTAATTAGAAATAACCCCCTCTCCTCCAGATGTATATTTTGCAAACATGTGACCAACTAATGGTTATCCCTTTCTAGCAGTGCCGCTAGTGGTGGGCTAGAAAAGGACGACGATGCCGTGCTTTATGGTTGGGGTTGATCGGCAACCAGTTCCATCCCCGCAACAGCTCTTTGTGTTCCCAGAAGAACAGCTTATACCTGCAAAACTAATGCCTTACCGCCCGTTATAACGGTGTACCGAACACATACTTACGTTTGCACGTAATGTATGACGCCAGATATAACCCTAAGAACAATTTTTTTAATTTAAAAAAAAAAAAATTGGATAAATTGTTTATTTAAAACGCATTACCAGTTTCATATGTATATATACATATATCTATTTAAGGTATATGTGAACGATTCTAAGGGAACACACATGAGCATGAATAGGGACCAATACGAATCTTATTAGACTACGCCGTAGGCACTTACGTGGTGGAAAAGCGATGGTCGTATGGTGAACTCGATACAATAAGCCTCTATTTTAGATTTATAAAGTGGTATTAATATAACGGTGGAACCCGGAAAAAGTATTACCGAATTTTGTTAAGAAACAAACTGAGGTTGCTTAGAGTGACAAACAAAGTGCACCGAGTAGAATTCAGTACATCTGTTTAATGGTACTTCACCACTCGATGTAATAAAAAGTATTCAATTTTTGCAGAGTTGAAAAGAAAATCTGTGGCAATTCGAGAAACTGTAAACGATTTGTTCGTACAGAATACGCAGATAATTTAAGTATAATTTTAAAATATAATACGAAATAAATTTTGTGTTATGTTTTAACATTAATAGACACACGACATTTATTCTATATTTTTATTTTTACCTATTTGAAAACAAACTTTCTAAATGTAAATGTAATGCAGTGGCGGCTCGTGATTTTTTGTGCAAGGGGGGCTACTCTAACCTAAGTAACCGGTCTCCTCAATAAATTATATTTTTACTATTGTAACATTGTACGTGTAGAATAAAAGAAATGAGATTTAAATAAAATATAATTATTGACTAGCAAGAACTAGAGTGTAGAGGTAAGAGTGAAATGGTGCTTGGATAGAAAAATGGATGAGGTGATAGGTTAAAATGTAATAAAAACTTAAAATAAACTCAAAAAATATAACAAATCCTTAGCAAGCCCACATTTTTTTAAAAAGTGAAAGAAAAGGTAGTAAATATTTTTTTTGAAACGTGGAAAACTGTATTGCTCACTATTTTCGATAAATTAGAGGAATTCGCTTATTCTTTGTACTGACAAAGTACAGTCAAACAAATATCTCGTGACAGTAGTGAGTCAGTGCGCATACACTTCTCGCAGAAAAAATCGGGACACCAGTAATTGAGAATTTTAAAAATTTTTGAGTGTAAATAAAGCTTTAAGGGAACGTATTTACATTTCAACAGATGAATTGATTCAAGGTTTAAACAGAAAAAAAATAGAAAGAGAAAAGCTTTATAAATAGAATAGTAAAATATTATAGTTTGATGACGGCGCGGCGTATTCTTTGATGATTGAAAATACATGCAATAAAATAAACACGGAAATATACCCGCAAAAAATTGTAGTAATACGAAAGACTATTGAGTCGAGGGCTTTATTTAAAAATATATATTTAGCTTATTTCATGTTTATTAGAACATATGGTGGAACTTTAACAATATTATTTGAAGAAAATGTTTCTAATCCTTTAATTTAAAAGATTTATTATATTCCACAGATTATTATTGCTATCTACAGAGAATACAGAATTTTAAACAGATGTTATCACAACAGTTAAAAACATATTTTAGATTTTAAAATTAAAATTGTTATACCCATTGGTATTTACTGATCATTTTTTGTGGAGTTCAACAAATTAAATTCCTGTTTTACAAACTTGTGTTGTAAATATTAATGAAGCATTTACTCGTGTTAGAAAAGAAGAACTTGCATTAACAATTATTAAAATATTATTGCATTTAAAACTTTGTAAGAAAGCATGTTCTTCGTCAATCGCAGTTAGTACTAAAATATTTTTGAATTCGATTCTTCTTGGTTGTATTTCTAGAAAATAGAACAACGACATTGAATTACATAGGCAATAGCTAAAATATAATTCTTGAATAACAATAAACGCAGGGTTAATTACATAAAAAATTTCTTTGCGGACTTAATTATTTTAAGAATTTTGTAAATAACCTTAAAACTATATTTTTGGTAATTTTTTAATACATAGAAGAAAACTTTATAGTAATACAATATTTAAGAATAATACTAAACAACAATAATAGTTAATGCATCAATAATACTGTAATCAATAAATTTTGTTTACAGATTTATATGAAATTTACATTTCGAATTATCTGTATCTAATTATAATTAACAGTGGCATTAAAAGAAGCTCCTTAATTGCTACTTATAACCAAATTACCTCAAAATTAAAAGCTATGCATAATAAGTATATAAATGTGGCATAAATCAAAAAGTATTTAAGTTGGTACCGATAAATAAACAAATTCACTGTAGGTGTTCTGGATAATTTAATATACAACAATATAATAAGAATTAATAAATATCTAAAAATTGTTTTACCTATTCGCAGTCAGAAGAAAATTCATTCCAAATTCAAAAAGTATTTAAGTGGATACCCTGTGTAATGAATTACCCTTTCTTAAATTACGTCATTTTGCGTTAATGAATTGAGAATACCTTTTTCAATCGATATTAAGGATATACTGCTTAATCGATTTTGATTCATATTATTGTAGGTGACAATCATGAAATATATAATATCTTCAAAACAAGAGTATTGTTTGAGAATTTTTTTATCAGTTAGTCGATAATATCTTCCCAGTTTCTTATTTCTTTCAGTTTATCAATTTTCTGTGTGTAGCTAATACTTAAACATTGTTTTAATATCTACATAATAAACGCAATTTATTTTATTAAAAATAATAGGGGAGGCTTAGGCTTTGTAACCTCTCCGGACGAGCCGCCACTGATTTAATATCTAGCAAACAAATAAATTAAATGCGGGAGAATTCTGAAAATAGTCACTGTGAACAGTGCCTTTTTCATACCGTGGTAATTATGTTTGTATAGCAGTAAAGGATACTATTAAATCATTAAACATCCCTTTTATTAAAATTGAAACCTGGGATTGTAAATTCTGGTAGTGTTCTACCTAGTAATTACCTTTCCTGCATTCCGATTCCATTAGTTCGGAGAATATTAAGATAATTCTAATAATACAATGGTCCCATAAGTTTTCATAATGTGCCCAATAAATAAAAATAAGGATTACGGTACTCAAACCAATATATTATGAATTACTTCACTTCAAAGAGTTGCTAATGAAGATTAAAATACAAATAATTTATATGGATTAAAATAAAGTGTACATTGTAATTATACAAATCCTACCAACTACCTATTATTAAAGTCGCAAATATTAGAGATAGAAAGATAATTACACAATTTGGTTTTATAAGTCAGAATGAAAATAACATAATCACGATTACTAGCGCCAAATACCAAATAGCAGTTTTAGCAACTACTTTTCAATAGAAGTATAGAAGAAAAATTTGAACCACCAATTCATCTGTATTACTATACTTCATCAAATTTTAGGCAGATAAAAACTATATTAGAAATAACGCCGATCGGATTACAGTTGCAGAGGTATAATTGAAAAAAAATATAAATCTTGATCTTACATCAATCCCAAAATACTAAAATATTTACGAATTGATAAATGATTCTGCGGCTTACTTCTGGAATACTTACTGGAACCACATCAATTCATAATTGATCATTTCGTAATGATGGGTGTGCGTTCTGATATACATTATGTTAATAATTAAAACGTTTAGGTAGGCAAACAATCGAATAAAGTCATATAGTTATGATCTGTAAAGCACATTGTTCAAATACCTAATCAGGGCCGCCGCATACATGTATGTATGTATGTAAATAGAAGGGTGGTGTTACACTGCGCCCTAAAATATCTATTGTGTCTCCTATTCTTGCTGCTTTACAGCTGGCCTTCCAATCCTATTCCTTTTAGAAAGTGTAGGATGTCAGAGGGCCCCAGTCTAGGTAAGACTCCCTCTTCGATTTCACATGCTCCCAGGTGAAATGCCCTCGAGTTGCACAGTGCTACGCAGTTTGAGAGGAGATGGATGGGTGGTTCATCCTGTTCCCCACAGAATCTGCATTCAGGATCTTTTTCCAATCCAAGCTTACTCAGGTGTCCTTTCAGTCTACAATGGCCTGAAAGTATTCCTGTTAATATGCGAACATTGTTCTTACTCAGGTTGATGCATTCTGTAAACCTCTTCTGGTTATAAGTTCCCAGAAGAATTTTACTTTGCCTCATTCTCTGGAGATTTTCCCAGTAACTGGATTTTCTCTGCTCCATTTCCATTTTTAGTTTCTTCAGTATTGTACTGCTACTTAACCCGCAAAAGGGTTCAGGCCCTACAAAAGGCATTCCAGCCCCTTTTTTGCGAGGTTATCCGTTATTTCGTTTCCTTCCACTCCTGTGTGACCCGGAACCCACAGGAGGGTTACCTTATTTCTTTTGTCTAGCTCATTTAGTTAGTAGGCATTCCCAGACCATCTTGGAGCTGATTTCATATGAGTTCAGCGCCTTGATGGCTGCTTGACTATCAGACACGATGGTAATCTCCTGCTTCCGATAGTTCCTATCCATAATGAACTGAACACATCTTCCAATAGCGTATATTTCCGCCTGAAATATACTTGGGTATTTTCCCAAGCTTTCGAAATATGTAGTTCTAGGGCCATATATTCCTATTCCAGTTCCTTCTGCCGTTTTGGAGCCATCAGTATACCATTTGATGGCATTTCTATTCAAGTTCAAGATGGTGTTATGATCCCACTCGCTCCTGTTACTTAGCTTTATGGTGAATTCTTTCACAAAGCTAAATTTTTTAACATATCATCCCGGGGCATATCCCAGGTTTGATCACCGTCAGGAGATTGAGGCCTATGCCTAATCATTCCTTCCTTGATCATTCTTAGTGCGGTTCTTTTCGCCACGCCCTCTACTACAATGTGGAGGGGGGCAAGATCCAATACTACTTCAATAGCTGCTGTTGGGCAGGTTCTCATAGCCCCCGTAATGCATACACATGCTAATCTTTGCATTTTCGAGAAGTTAATTCTCGCGGTGGCCAGATTTAGTTCTTTTGCTCCATGCTATTGATGCATAGGTGATGATCGGTCTCACTATCGCTGTATACATCCAAAGCAGTATTTTTGGGTTGCATCCCCAATTTTTCCCTGCAAAGTTTCTGCATACCATCAGAGCTCTTTTGGCCTTGTTGGTTACTTCAAATTCATGTTTGTTCCATAGAAGTTTATTGTCTAGGGTAAGGCCTAGATATTTAACTTTCGCTCTCCATTCTATATTTTGCCCATCCAGTTTTATGGTTCTAAGATTGGATTTTCTTTTCCTGGTAAATGGTTATCTTAGTGGGGTTGACATTGAGTCCCATCGATTGACACCATCTTCTCGTGAAGTTCAAACCTCTTTGAACTATGTCACAGAGGGTATTCTCAAATTTGCCTCTTGCGTATATGACAATATCATCAGCATACCCTTGACAAGATATGCCTAGATCCGTCAGTCGCGCTACTATTTCGCCTATCGCCGCACACATACGAAACCTTTAAAACACCATCCCATGCTAAAAGTTAGTTAAGCTAATAAAAAAATGTTTAATCCTAATTTATGTATCATATATTTATTTACGAGAAATGCAAAGAAAAACAAGAACTTAAGTTACACTGTTCTTATATGTGCAGAAGAAAACAATTTTGGGTCAAATTTTTTGGAGATATTTTTTGATTCTGTAAATATAATACTGAGTAGAGAAAATATTATTGTGTAAACATAATATATACAACTTACAAATCATAATGATAATATTTATTTGAATGATTAAAAGCAAAGAAAATCCAGTTCTATATCCAATCCTTAAATTTTGATTATATTTTCGATCGGTTACGGACTAGGCCATCACTAGGTGACGTAAAACGTCAATAGATTTATGCGTTACCTGAAGATGGCCTAGTCCGAAACCAGTCCTAAATACAACAAAAATTTAAGGAATGGATATAGACACAGCAAGGAGGTCTGCGTTCCGAGCAAACACACGTACATACGGGTGTCGATAGAAAGTTACCCGATTGCCCGTATAAATCCTCTAGTTGTTTTGGCCGAGTAAGAAAAACACACCCATGTACAAAAACTACATGCGCTCGTAAATCACGTGGAATATTTCAATACACAGCGATGACGCATATATACATAACTTGTTTGTTCGACACAAACCACAACGCAGCTGTGTTTTCATAATATTTTACGCATTGGCGGCGTCTTAGATGTAGCTGTTTATTTATATTTATGCAGCACTCAAATATCTCAGTTCAAGCTTTCATTGAAAAGTAAGATTTGCTAAAATAATTTATATTTTCAATACGTTTTAAGCACTGAAACAAGATAAAATATATAATTGTATTACTTATTTAAATAGGTAATAGTGACATTTTCTTTATTTCTTGTATTTTATTAAAAAAAGAGATAAAAGAAGCAGGAATAGAGAGTCACTAACTATTTAAAATAATAAAACAAAAACTCGGGAAGTCTTTTTATCATTGATAAGAAATAACTTACATATTATTAATATAAAACATTGTAATTTTCCACCACAATGCATTTGAAAATGATGGTAAGTTTGTTATATCTGGCGGTACGTTAAATTTAAACGATTATCAACAAAATGTATTGAATATTAATAAATCCATCAACGCCCCTACCTCAAGACTTTTATTCAAAATATTGATGCAACTAATAGGCCAAAAACAGGGGAAGCTCTTTTCACTAAATTATGTTAATTATTATTACTTTTCATTGCGATTTAATAAGTTTTTAAAATTTGTAACCACATAATACTTTCTAGATTTTTTGTAAATATGAAGTTCTCTTACATGTGAATACAGAACCTTACATAATATTCTTTACTGACTTCGCGAAACTATGTAGATACATATGCAAGTTCCTAGGCATAGACTGCATGTAGGCAACGCCACTGAGTTTTTCGCTTCCCCGCTTCTCCGAACGTGTTTGTCCGTGCTTTAGATATAGAACTGCGTTTTCTTTGCTTTGAACCGTTCAAGTTGAATCCACCAAACCAGAATTTACAATAAGATAATATTTATACTATTGACGATAATTAGGCCTTGTTAGAAGTATACCTAAGTGTACTTATATTAACATTAATGTAAACAGTGTGATTTGCAACACCTAACAATATTTACCATTAAAAACAATACGATCAACTTATTCTGAGATCTTGTTAAAATAAGATATGTTTCTCAGATTCGGTTTGTAAACATTAGAAAGTTGAATGAAAAAGAGACTTACAATGTACACTACTGAATTACGGACGTTAATGTATGTTGCTGAGGGATTAAAAATTGAAAATGAATTAAAAGAAATATAAGCCCTAAACAAAGTGTGTTTCAAAGAATTCCCACATAATTGTACACTTAGTGTTCATCGTATATGAGGACTCAAAGTTGAAAGCTGATGCTTCGAGTCGTTCCTCGTCTGGTAGGTAAGGCAAATTTATCCAACTCTAGTCATTTCCTGTCCAGAAAGGTTAAACAACTGATGTATTTGGCAATATGTTTTCTGAATTATTTTCAGAAAAAGATTAAAACATCAATGAGCAGATATATATTTTCTTATGAAGCTGTAAAGATTTGAGTTCCTCAAAAATGGCATTTCCGTCAATATCATGAGCACTTTGATTTCTGCTGCAGTTTAATTTTAAGTGTAAATATTTACAATGTTTAAAATATCTTCCTCTTTCCACCATTTGAGTGCGTTGATATTATTGATGATTTTAAACATTTCATAATTATCTGTAATCTTTTATTTAAGGATGATGGAGTACTGTCTAGTAGTACAAAAAAGAAATGCATTTTAAAATTATCTTTAGCATTAATTCAAGATTCATTGCTCCCTCCATAATCAAAGTTTTTCTTTTTCTCTGGCCAATATATGGAAAAACTGGGTTACATCTAAAATACTAGTCATCGTCTTTACTGAATTAATTATGTTTTCATAATTTTGATTGTTCTATAATTTTTTAATTCTTGAGTAATTTGCTCAACATATCCGAAAACAATATTTATATTAAATGACGGTTTTGCGTCATTTGAGCGATTATATCTTTCCTTAAAAGAATATTTTTGCAAGTGTAATATATATGCATAGAATTGAAGAAATGATTTTTTTGAATAGCGGCGAAGAAACATCTCCTTGTAATAATCTTTTCTCTCTGTGTACGAGTTTATGCAGAACACAACAAATACCCGACTATAATTCCCTAATTTTATCAATGGCATAATAAATTTTTATTACATCCAGTCAAAATGCCGGCCCTTGGATCTGCTGCTCGTGTGCGGTGCACAACCTGCACACCAGCACGCGGCGGCCCTGTAACTAATAGCTCTATTTTCATTTCATTGTGCACTTGAGGCCTGTTTTTCCTTGACGAATATCCAAAAAAACCATATTTATAAATGTTTAAAATCGTGCATTTTATTGTGGCATTATAAGCATTAGTGTACGAACAATTTTATTTTTCCCGTGTTTGAAACCGACAGCTGTCAAACTGTGCGAAATACAAGGAATAAATACGAATAGGATTCACATGAATGCATTCAAATAACAATAACTATTTAGAAGAAGCAAATTCGTCTACGTATGTCAAAGATATAACTGAGAAAAGATCGGTTTGCATCAGTGGTAACGCCGTTTTTCTAGAATGGATGTAATGGACAGCTAATTTAAGTATAAGTTGAGAATATAACGTAAAATAAAGCTTGTATTATGCTTTAAGTATTAATAGACACACAATATTTACTTTATATTTTTATTTCTTGCTATTTTTACCTATTTGAAAACATTTTCTAAATGTATGATTCAATATCTGGCAAATTACCCAGAATTTCGGAAGATAGACATTGTGAGCAATTTTATTGCATACCTGGAGATTAGTGCTTTTGTATACCGTGGTAATTATGTTTATATAGGAAAGGATATTATCGAGTCAATAAAAATATACCTTTTAATAAAATTCCCATCTAGGATTGTAAATTCTAGTAATATTCTACCTAGTAATTACTTTTCCTGCATTAAGATTGGATTAGTTCGAAGAGGATTAAAATAATTCTAATAATATACAATGGCCCCGTGTGGGTTGATGATGCATCCAATAAATAAAAATAAGAATTATTATTATTAATCCCTCTATTAGGAATTCATTCACTTGAAGAATTTGTAGAAATGCTAATGAGGAATAGAATACAAAGAAATTATATATACCTACATAAATTAATATAAAAAGTATATATTGTAACTACACAAGGTTTACCAACTACTTATTAATAAAGCCTCAAATATTAAAAAAATAAAAACAACAAAAAAATTAAATTTATTATATGATTATTACTGCCAATAAATAGCAAATAGTAGTAATTACTTTTCAATGATAGTATAGAAGAAAAATTTACCTATAACAGATAACTAATAACTGTTGTTGGAATTGCAACTCCTATTTTTTTTTAGCAGCAAAACATTGTTTCATAACGTTTTTTATTGTTAATTTAACTCTTTTGTACCCACGAGTACTTTGTTTCAAAAGAAAAAAATTGCAAACATACCTTTGGTGTTGACACAGATATTGTACGCAAAGAAATTGCAGTGATTGCTTGAATATTTTTAGTTAACCAATTATATTCTAATTCTATAGAAGCCAGTTTGGGGATTTGCTTCAGAATGCAAGACAAATTTTCAGATCATTAACGACGACGTTTCGTCAATTTATTGTCGTTTTTAAGTTTAAAGGAATTAGTGAAAATAATTACCATGCTGTGGTTGTCATTTTCATCCACTACTATATTACAACATATTGTTGTTAGTCAAAACATATAAAAATATTAAAAAGTTGTAAAGGACGATATTACATTAACATTATTGACAAACATTTACAAAACGCAAAGATTGCAAGTTTTTACAGTCAGAAAATGACAAATAAATGTATTTCTGCTTTTAACTGTAATAATTAGGAGCAATTTTTCCCAAGAAAAAAATTTTCTCCTCACGCAGGATTCGAACCTTCATTCTCCCGCTTGCCGGGCGGGTGCTTTACCAATTAAGCTATTAGAGAACGAGGTTCGTGCGCTCTTACTTGAAACTATGTCGATATTAGATCTTGAAAGGCCGGCAGTACGGCAAAACTTGCAATCTCTGCATTTTGGAAAGTGAATTATCTTTTCTATTCCATTTCCAAAATTTGCAATCTTTGCATTGTGGACAGGACATCATGACAACTTTTATATACGTTTATACAAAAAATGATATGTTTATTTAAGTCAGCTAAATCAGTAATAATAACTCATTATCCCATTTTTCTAAATTAATGGCAGTTTGCTTTTGTATAGGTATATAATTCTATTTTAAAAGTCTGATCGATAGGCCAATTTTTTGTAGCCTGTGTACACTAAAAAGGTATCTACATTAAAGGAAAAAAAATATAGAAAAGGAATTATAAGCATACTCTAGTCAGTTTAGGAGTGTGAGATTTTAAGAGATTTATGGAGTGAAAATAATATTTTATCAAAAATGTAGGATCATTCTGTTTTGTATAATACTGTAGCTAAAGGAAAAGAAAAATACTATTTTGTTGAATCGATCTATGATTACTGATGGCTTTTTTCTCCTTTTAGCAAACGGAAAGATTCTAGATCATTTAAATTGCTGGACAGTACTTGGTGGTTTACAAAGGTATTCCTGAGTGACATAAAGAATCAAATAATTAACGTTTTTCTGCTAATACTGTTGATAAGGTAAATTTTATTTTAAAAAAGTCCCACACGAGGCAAGAAACATTTTCACAATAAAATTTGTTTTATCAACAGTGTTAGCAGGTAAACATTAAGTATTTGATGATTTTCACACTGTGGATTTCAATATAAATTGTATTTACCCGCCCTTCATACTGTGAATTACAATTTAAATTATACAAAGGATGTGTAAAAGGCAAGATGTTATATTTTTGCACCTAATATTATTACAAGCTTCAATGGTAGTTGTTAATTTTGATATTTCAATTTATACTTTTAGTAACAGCGAGAACAAAAAGGCACACGAAATCAAAACGCTGCTTATTTTTTTATGTAAAAAGGAATTGTCATTTAACCTAGGCTTTACTTTAGCTGCTTCTTGTATTCATGCTAATTGTTGTTACATTAAATAACATCTCCAAAGTGTTTTTAGTAAACATATGTGTAGTTGAGTTATGGAGTACCAATTATTAAATATCCAAATTTCCATGTAATTGCCAATCTACAACATCTGCATATGTAGCTACAACAGCTACAACCAGAACAATTGAATTTAAAATGAAATTAAGCAAAGCTTGGTTAGTAGCAACGCCTAAGTACAGAACTAATACATTACAGGCACGTCAAACAATTCACCTTTAAACTCAATTGCTATTAATTGATTTTTAACGATGTGTTTGTGGAAGTGTTTAATTTGATTTTATACAAGAGTATTAAGATTGTACTTCAATATAATATCACAAAATCAAATTTACAACTATATAATATTAGTATTATTCACAAGACTTCCATATTAAGTTTATTTGAATACAGTTCATCGATAGATTAGATCTTTTAATTTGCAAATATTTTATTTAGTAGCATAAACCAGGAATAATAAATCACATTAACTTTTATTATAGAGCTTAGGATGACGAAATTTAAATCGGTAACCCAAGAGTTGCCAACTCATTTGTGCGTACGGTCATCTATATGTTGTAGTAATTAATTGGTATTATTAATAATCATAGATGCAGTATTTATTAATTTTATTAGCAATTTTTTAAAGTATACAATAATAAATAATGCAATAACAATGGGAAAATGACCTTTATTGTAGTGGAAATACATTTCTGTTTGGTGGAATACCAAATAAGGTAAGTAAGCGAATTATCATTACTCCCATACAATTCCATATTCATTAATAAATAATAAGGAAACAAGTAAATAAATAAATAAACAGTTAATTGCAATTTGTAAAGTAGCATTAACTTCACATTAGTAGAAGTCACAACAGAAAACATAATAGTAAGATAAAAGTATAAAGTGTTGAAATGAACACATTTGCTATTAATAAATTCGTCAACACTCTAGGATTTCGATTACTAAAAAGATTATTGGATGATGGACATAAGCACATAAGTCATTTTGACAAGTCATTATTTTATCAAAATAACATATGCTATATTACAAAATTCCCTGTTTAAATAATAATTCTAAGGTGATATAACCAAAAATGATTTATTTTATATTATACGCATGTCTATCATACTTGCTGTCAGATACTTTTATTTTTTCTGAAAAAATTCTAAAATGCCTTATCGGCTTATGTCCAGGGATCATCCAGTTGTAAGCTATCCTATTTTGCGCCGATGATAATCTAGGTTTAAGGTAGCGCTATTTGTTCTTATGTCTGGGTTAATATATGTACGTATTCAAAAGTATTGATTTTAAAAAACTAGGAATTCGTAACTGTAAATTGCAAAAATTGTTAAAATATTGATCCTGAAAATATCTTCGCATGGTATGGTATATTTCAAAAAGCCATGTGTTCGAAACTGTGCCCATTAACTTCGATACATTTATTTATTCGCAATTGGAATGCTATTCAACGATACAAAACCGTACTTTATTCAGTACTTGACAAGCTGTGAATACTTACACATTGTCCGATCCCCATTTAGATTATTAATTATTAATGCAATACAAATTAGTTAGTTGAATATTTCAACAGTAATGGAGGTTACAACATTACAAGAGAGAATTGAAATGATTTACATCTATGGAGAAGTAGTAGGAATATCGAAATTGCTGTTATCTTTAATTCACAACGTTTCCCGACAAGAGTTTCCCATGCGTAAGAACTTCATGCCGCTGATTTTCAAAATGGAGTGCGATTTTGTCAATGGGCGATATCCCAATTTTTTTGCTCGAGTATTATTTTCTGACGAGGCGACATTCACAAATCACGGTACGGTAAATCGGCACTACATGCATTACTGGAGTATCGAAAATCCCCATTGGTTGCGCCAAGTTGAACATCAACATCCTTGGAACGTAAATGTTTGGTGTGGAATAATTGGCAATACGGTTATTGGTCCATATTTCATCGATGGAAACTTAAATGGTGAAAAATATCGAAATATCTTGCAGAACGAACTTCCAGTGTTACTTGAAGACCTTCCCTTGGATGTACGACAAACAATGTGGTTCCAACATGACGGTTGTTCAGCACATTATTCAAGAATAGCACGAGAAGTATTAGATCGACCCTACAATCGTCGATGAATCGGAAGATGCGGTCCAGTGTCTTAGCCTGCAAGATCGCCAGATCTTACTTCCCCTGAATTCTTTTTGTGAGGCCACTTAAAGTCTGAAATTTATACAGAAGTGCCAACCACGACGGAAAACATGATTGAGCGAATCACCAACGCTTGTTCAAGGATTACGCCGGAAACACTTCTCAATTGTGTGCAATCACTCCAGTTGCGAATAAATAAATGTATCGAAGTGGAAGGGCACATTTTCGAACACATTTTCTGAAATGGGTATGATAAAGTAAAGTTCTTCGTTGTTGGATGGCTTTTTGAAATGTTATTTAATGTTAAAATAAAAAAAAAAAAACACAAAATCATGTTTGCTTGCTTCCCTTTTTTGTGTATTATTTCTAGACGTTCGCAATCATGGTTTTTTGCGATTACAGTGCAATCTGTTACGAATAGAAAAAAAAAAGTTTCAAACAAAAACTACATACTTGATGGCGTAGAATCCGAATCTGCAATACAAATTGGGGGTTCCCACTGAAGATTTCAAAGTTGTCCCCCCTCCCACTCTGGGGGATATTATTAAGATCTTTTTTTGATTTGATGCAGTGTTTTTAGAGATATTCGTTGTCTCAAGATAAAAAAACTCACCTTGTATATGAGTTAATTATAACCCTTGATGTGGCAATGGAGAACTTCGACGTCGCTCTCATACAAAACCTTGGTTTTCAGGGCCAAGGTCAGGTGTTTAGTAGAACCTCGAAGTATCTAGAACCTGTATATTTGCTACACTGGCTAATAACATTTTTGTCCCAAGCATAAAAACACCTGATTCCCATATACTTTTGCATGCTGAAATCAATTATGTTTTCGGAATTTCTACATCACTCTTAGTTTTTATGTTCCAGGATATTCGCTCATCCCCTAAAATATGCATGCATAGGTATGTACTATGTGTTGGTGTATCAACTTCTTACAGCGTGGGCAAAAGGTAAACGACATATGCCTTTTGCTATTGCTATGATTTGGAGGGAACCATCAGATCATATTACCGATTGCTATTTTTGTTTACAAATATAAGTGGTATGCCTTGCAAATCCAAACATACTGCAAAATATCTCAATATTCCATCTGCACTGAGATCAGTACCTCACAGTCCGGCATTATCTGTGCTTAAACCTTCACAAAACATGACATTACGCGACGATGAAAATGCTGATGACGAAGTAAACGAAAAAAGTTTTGCTGGCGATAATATGGATTTGGATCCAACATGTCAACCAGATTCTCCCTGTTGGGTGCCGCATCTTCCAAGTTAAGAAGACCTCAACGACTTCGTCCGCGATTTAAAGTTGTCTAAGAAACAAGCCAAACTTTTAGGTTCCAGTTCAAATGAGTGGAATCTTCTTTAGAGTGGAACAAAAGTTGCTCTTTTTCGTAATCGTCATGCAGAGTTTGTGAATTTTTCTCTATGGAAGAAGGACTTATATTTTATATTGATGTCCGTTCTGTTATGAAGACACTTGGTCATGAATATAATACGGATGAGTTGGGTTTGTTCACTGACTCTTCCAAATTAAGTTTGACAGCAGTACTACTCCACAATGGAAATAAAATCCCCTCTGTTCTTTTGGTTTACGCAAGCGACTTGAAAGAATCTTAAGACAACATGAAGCTTCTTTTGGAAAAAAAAATAAGTATAACGACTTTAAGTAGAATATTTGTGGCGATTTGAAAATTGTTTCACTTTTGCTCGGCATGCAATTCGGTTACACAAAGCATTGTTTTTCCTTTGTGAATGGGACAGTCGGAATAGGAAAAATTATAAAAAGAAAGAGTGGCCAAAACGAACTTTACTGACACTAGGGAGTAAGAAGTACCCCACTTATTGATCCTAAAAAAAAATTTGCCTCCTTTGCACGTGAAGTTTGGGTTGATGAAAAACTTCGTCAAAGGTATGGATAAAACTAACAGTGGATTTGTGTATGTGGGGAGTAAGTTCCCTAAGATCAGTGATGCTAAGGTAAAGGAAGCTATTTTTGTGGGAGCCCAGATTAGACAGCTACTTCGAGATGAAAAAATTGTTGAGGCGCTAAATGGAATTGAAAACGCAGCATAGTTGTCTTTTAAGGAGATTTGCGACGACTTCTTGGGAAATCGCAAAGGCGAAAACTATGTAGAGATTGTTAACAATCCACTGACCTCATATAAAGCCAAGGGTTGCAACATGAGTCTAAAAATACACTTTCTTGATTCTCACTTGGACTTTTTTCCCAAGAAACATTGGAGCAGTCACTTACGAGCATGGTGAGGTTTCGCCAGGACATTCTAGTAACGGAGAAGAGATACCAAGGCCAATGGGGCCCTGCTCTGTTGGCAGACTATTGTTGGATATTGAAGAGAGGTGTTTCTGATGCAAAGTGCAGTCGAAAGTTGTTAACACATTTTCCAAGTAAATATATCGCTTTGTACGTCATTTTTTCATGATTTATACACATATAATATATACTTTTACAAAATTTCAGTAAGGGAAGATTCGAACTATAAAATGGCACTTTTTCTAATACTGTAACATTACAATTTTCAAGGCATTGACAACGTTGCAAACAAATTCATATAGGACTGTCGATACTTTTATCATTAACAAAATCATGCTGATGTTTATTTATTAACTCATATTAGTGATGAATTTATATAACAATTCTCAACGATTTTTTTCGAAATGTAGAAAAAAACGATCAATAGGCTTATTGGTCGAAAGTTACCTAAATCATTTTGGTCATCTTTCTTATAAAGGGGCATGACGACAAAGTGCTTTTTGTTCTTTAAAAAAGGTAACAGAGTGTAGGTCGGTCAAACTAAATAGTAGTTAAAAAACAGAATACAAAATCATAAATCTTCAATAATATCACAGCACTTAAAAAAATGTGAATTTAAACATTATTTCGATCTTGATAACACCAAAATTTTGCCAAAGAAACAATTATTATACATGCAATATCTTAGAAATAATCTACATAAGAAAAAATGAAAACAGCATTGATAATTGTATTAACCTAATTTATTTATCAAATATATGTTCCCGTTATTAAATTTAAGTTTTTTAGCTTTATATTAACTATTTTAAATAATATTTTATTTTACTATTATATACGAATAAAAAAAATCTTGCGTCTTAAACAAAATTCAATTGACAACTACATTGTAATTTCAAAAAATAATTGAGTTGCAGTTGTATTGGCATTGTATAGATATATACATATATATAATATAAAAGTAATTTATTACTATACATAAAAAAATATTTTATTGCTTGAAAAAGGGATAAAAAGAAAATGCCAAAACGTTACTAATTAAAACCTCACTACAAGCTATATTCCAAAGAATAATTAAGTAATAATTAAAATCGTTTGCCCTTAATTATTATTTAATTTTTACGTAGTACTATCTTAAGTATATAGCATAAGTCACCCCCATTTTTGAAGATATTAAAAATTTCCGTTAGAAAAAAGATATTTCAACAGGTATATATGTCTAAAAGCAAGTTTTCAAAGCAAAAATGGATAAACTTTTTACAAAAGTGCACATTATAACTCGCAATTTTTAACTAATATCAGAGTTCTAATCTGTAGTCTTCTCAGAAGTATATTCATGTCGATTAATTCATACATTCAAGAAAATTAATGAGTATACGCTATATAGACGGAAATTGGTAATGATTACGTGGCACATCTTCCTAGCTGTCGCAGGAGTATGCAACCAACATTGCTGAAAGAAGTATTTAAGCTGCAGCTATGAATTCATATATTTACTGGTTTAACTGATATCAGAGTTCTAATCTGTAGTCTTCTTAAGAAGTATATTCATGTCCGATTGATTCATACATTCAAGAAAATTAATGACTATACGCTATATAGACGGAAATTGGTAATGATTACGTGGCACATCTTCCTAGCTGTCGCAGGAGTATGCAACCAACATTGCTGGAAGAAGTATTTAAGCTGCAGCTATGAAATCATATATTTACTAGTATTGATTACTTGTGTATAAAATTTGATTCTTATTAACTTGTACATACTCACTTATCAATGTTTGTGGTATTGGAAAATATTTGTAGATGTTGGTTAGTATGTGGTTAATCTGTATGGCGGCGAATTTGAATTAATAACATAGGTATATTTTTGACGAATTCTAAGTGATTTTTTAACCTTATAGGTAGTCCATATTTGAAACCAGCCTAGGACTGGTTTTACAGACAACGGGTATGACAAAAGTAATATGTACACGAAAAAAATGATTTTGTTTTCATATTTTTTGTTGATAAAAATATTTGGTTACAATTACTAAATAGATTGATTTAAATCATATGAACAAATATTCCGGTATTCAATTAAACAGGTAATTTAATTATAAGGTTTACTTCAAACAAGTACAGTATTTGTTAATTTACCTAAGTATTTACAAATAAAAATAAATGTCGTATACTATTTTCTTATATGTATTATATATAAGTTTCATTCTCAGTGAGGTAGTAGAGTATAGCATAGCAAATACATACGTTAAATGCTGTGTGTACATAGTACAGAAACTGACGCATGGATGGCGCTTCTCTTATTTCATTCCAGTAACAGAACATAGGGGACATTGGGGCTGGTTGTGATAGGGTAGGTAGTTACAGCGGCAACTGTGGCTAAACACAGAACGCCATATTAACGTTAGGAAGTGGCAAATGATCGGCCGATGTTGGTATGATCATTTGCCACTTCCCACACCCCGACGCACGAGGGCATACGCTTGGCGTTTACAACATCTTAAGCACATATCCTCCGTATGTGATAGATGTGGAGGTATGAATTTTTTGAAATTTTTTTATTTTAATGACAAAAATAATCACAGCATTTCGTTAAATTAACGAAGTTTGTTTTTGAGCTATTCGCTCAAACAAATGCTTTATTAAAACAAAAAAAAGATTCATTAAATTTAATATTAATATGAATAGAATATTCGAAATTTGATAAGTTGAAGCATGATGTATAATAAAAATTAATGTATTTATGCTTTTAACTGTAATAATAATAAACAGTTAAAAACAGTTAAAAGCAGAAATACATTAATTTGTTATTTTCTCACTGTAAAAAAATTGCAAACTTTGCATGATGTATAATATTTGAATTAATTGAAATGATTTGGTTAATTGAAATAAATTTGGGTTATCATAATTAAATTACTTCAACAACATTATTTTTTGTTCTGAAATAAAAAAAAAAATGTTTGTTGTTTTTGGTTGATGCAACCAAATTTGTTTTTTTTTCGTATAGTGATTATATTGTTCACCGTCTAATCTGTTCACTCCAAATTTCAGCGCCGTGCAAACGGATTAATTGTTTTTAACGTAACGAAGGTATTTTTACGAATACTTGTGGTGAATATTACATCAAGATGGAAAAAGGACTATATTTCTATTTGGCCTGAAGTACAGCACATATATATGCTATATACGTATTAATTGCCTGGCTGATAGTCGAGTGGCTTGCACGCTTGGCTATCAGTGCGGAGTCCGGAGTTCAAATCTCACTCTAGTCGGTTACGATAATTTTTTTTTTTTCTGGGATCTTAATGTTGATTAGGAGTGAAATTTGGCTCTGACGGGGATCTGACAAGCTGCGGGTTAGACATTACCAATGTTACATAGCACCCTCATTCAGTTCGGCATCTATTTATCAACAGCAAGTATAATGGAGACACAAATTACTAAAAAGTTGTGCAATAACTTATCTGTTATGGAAACTACAATTAATCAAAAAAAAAAAATCAATCAGAGTGCCAACTTTCAGTGATTTTTCTGCCGGCCTAGATCGAAAAATGGTCTGTGTTGCAATTATTACTGATACCACATTTCATACAAGGGAATATTACTAGCTGTCTGTAGACATATACGTTCAATAGCATTTTGTTACCACAGATTACATATGTTATATAGGCCTTATATGTTTGTTTTCTTCTGCCTTTTAAGCGAAAACAGAGATTTTGAAGAGCAGCTTAAAAACGATCAGGATGTTAAGCTGAGACTTTCACTAGGGGGTAAAACGTAGCTAAGTCAATCAACTTAATAAGTTGTTCTATAGTTCTATCTTCAAATTTACCTCTTTACTTTAACTGTATTACCAGATATAGTGTGAAATTGCATATTCATTAATTCTGAATCCAAAACTTTGACTTGCTACGTATATTTGCATGCATTTGGTTCGAATTGATCAAACTGTACTGCGAACGTGAGTGTGCTCATCCTACTCTGTTTTCCGCGAAGTCTATACCGATATTAACATGCACTGTTTCGAATGAAGTTATTTAACATAACACGATAACGTGGGACTTCTGTTTGACTGTGCGTATGGAATTTAATATAACGTAGGAATGCACCAAAATTGTATGTCAGATATATGTGCATTCAAATAACTCCCACGCAAAAATAATGTAAAAGCATTCTTCAAAACACTGTATTTCTGATAACAAATACAAGGTTTAATTAAAGGTATAGAAGGTTTAAAAAGTATACAGTATGCTAATAACGACAGTTCATTGATTACGAGAAACAGGAAAAACATTTTTTTAAAAATACTGTACATCGATGATTGAGTAATATTACATAGTTGGAGGAGAAAAAAGCACAAAAATAAAGGAGCAGCACAAAAAGGAAATATGTTTTTTTTAATGGCATAGTGGAACCTTTTTCAATTTTCAAAATTATCTTTACAACGATGTTACACATTTTATAATTCATTTAAAAATTGAATACAATAATTTTTCAAAAAATAATAATTTTAATCTTGGATACCCGAAAACAATAGCAAAAAACATAATAAAAGAAGAAAAAAGTAATGTCAAGTCGTAAGCAAATACACGGGTAATACTAATGTAACAAAAGAGTAAGTTAAACTCTGCTCTGCTCGAAGAGTACACCATGATTCTGAACGCGCTCTTCTTAATAAACTACGCGTTTACCGTAACATCTAGGGAGTTATTTTGCTACAAGCCTGTGTATTTTGATTTTTTAAATTATCAATATTGTTCTTGCAAAAAACCTCTTGTTTGAGATATCACCAAACAAAAACATGGAAAAACCGCCGTTTCCAGTCCAATTTTACAATTATGTGGTGGTATCCCATTCTCCTGAAATCACATATTACATTTAATAGCTAACAATATGTCATCCAGCAAATCTATAAACTCATTTTCTAGAAAGTCCCTGTATCTTGCGCCAGTAAGTATGGCCTCATAAAAATAGGAGCCCAATATAAAATCGTTCATAATGGCAAATCACATGTATTAACGTGTTATTCGACATTTCGATCACGAAAACTGTTTTGATATCGATATGGTCGTATTTGTCTCGAATTTATATTATCCCAGTAATGGTCATTCTTCCTATTCGACACGTCATTTCTGTTAAACATGACTTTAATTATGATTAATTAACCAAGTTCAAAACGTAGCTTATCTCTGGTGCTCTTACCATGTACCAGTCGAATTTTGATTGGTTTCATTTTATTCTTCTTAAGAATATCCTGTAGTAGGTGATCCCTAAATTAGCTACTGCTTGGGGTCTTGTAAATTTCGTGGATACTCTCTGACCAAAACAACTGCTACGTCGGCTTCAAAATTCTGTGGGTAAGAGAGTAATCACCAAAACAGATTTCAGATCTAATTTCTACAAGATTATCTTTGGCGTTAAAGCTCTACATCTGCATAATATTATCGAGTGAAAACATCGCAAAAGAATGTAACAAATAAAGCATCTACTCAAAGGTAAATTACCACTCT